>CABFPE010000001.1:3720436-3730951 GCA_900660155.1 Hofstenia miamia
TATATATATATATATATATATTCATTAAGCAGGTATAATTCCTGACTAGATACACTATAGTCTGCTTAATTCGTATTTTAGTCTACAAAATATTGGAAAATTTCATGCCAAAGGTCATAAAAATCAAATAATTCAAAAACGAGATCTGAGCTCGGCAAAATACGGCTTGAAAAAATTTAGCCTTATTTAATTCAAAATACTAAGTTTCACGCGTAATAATCAAATTTAAATTATTCCAGTTGCTTCAGTGGAAAAATATGTTGTTTTATACAAGCACTTAGTAAAATTAATTTATTAGAATTTATGCATTGAAACAATGCACCACTACATTATATTTAGCTTCTTCATCAATAAATAATAACCAAAACCCAAATGAATAACAATCATGGCATAATATTGAAACAAATATAAGCTATACCTAACAGAAAATTTCAAAAAGGTTTAAGCAAAAATTAATTTTCCCGTTCTCTAGAAATGGTGGTTTTTATTATAATAATTTAAACTCAAGGTTACGAGAGACAATGCGTTG
Organism: Hofstenia miamia; assembly: GCA_900660155.1. Taxonomy (NCBI): domain Eukaryota; kingdom Metazoa; phylum Xenacoelomorpha; order Acoela; family Hofsteniidae; genus Hofstenia; species Hofstenia miamia. The sequence goes on from CABFPE010000001.1 coordinate 3,720,966, forward strand.
CAGTCGCAGCGGAAGCTTTCGAAGTCAAACATAAGCTAAGAAATAATTTGCACAGGTTTTCAAAATTCGAAGTTACTTTGATTTAGAATATAATCAATACAAACCATTCCAAAAGGCATCTGCCTGAGAACGTTCTCTATTACTTAGATTCACTTGCAATATCATTTATCAGAAATGTTAATGTAATGAAAATTGGAACCCTTTTTAACAAATATAAAATCCTTAAAAATATTCGGTACTATTATTAGATTCGAAATACATTTTCTAATTTCTTCTCAATGTAAAATATATTAGAAAATGTAAAAATGAAGAAATAGTATAATTTCGAGACTAATCAAATGTTGCCGCTGTACAGGCATAACAAAATGTATAGCATATATTGTTTATTAGTGGCATAACGAAAAATCTTACTAATAACAAACATTCCGCCTCATATATATTAGCAATAACAATTACCAGTCGGTAAACAGTATTTACAAGCAATGTATTAAAATTGGGTTCCCATAGAATGTTAAAATATTCAGTGAAACGCATAGCTTCAAAATATATCCAGTTACTTTCTGAAAATTGAAAGTATTTGGTAACAAAATAATTAATTAAAGTCTCACTAACTCAAGTTTGTTCACGGTGATGTAAAAATTGGTTGGAAGTATGACGTTTAGAATAATACAATACAACTGAAAACTTCAAAGAATTTAAATTTTCAAAGCTTGTATGCTATAGAAAACTGAAAATTAAGTTAATAACATGTTTTCCAAAAGTAAAAAGAAATTTTCACATAATTAAGTTTTCCCATATTTGTTGACATATATATATGCTGCGGACGAAATAGTATTTTATTCAAATAGTCTTTGTACTAAATGTAATAAATTGATTATCTTAAATCAATAGTTATTGCTTTATTTGCGTAATAAAAAATTATAACTCAGTCTGTATTCAAGATTTTCATTGTAAAGATGCGCAAAATAAATGTCGTAAATTACTTTACAACTTAGGGTACGGAATTGTATAGATTAATATTTCCCTTCCCCTAAGCTATAAAAACCAAAATTCTGAATTAGCCAATTTGTGTCTAAGGAGAATCAAAATAAACAATCACAATATTAATTCAAAACATATAAAAAATAAAATTTATATGAGCAACAACTTAGCAACGATAGTTTTGAAAGTAATAATAGATATTTGGTCTGGCCAAGAGCGATCTATATATAAGTCCATTCAGCCTCAAGTTTGTCTATTAATATTTAGATGGATAGCAATGTATATAAATTGCATTTTCTTCTTTTGTGTTTTTCTTGCTATTTGTCTGTGTCAGCGTTTGCCTGAAAAGAGCAATCTGATATCCAATCTAGCCGCATGCTAATTAACAAACCTGAAGTTGAATGTTCGCCTGGATTGTCTTATACATAAATCGCTCTGAGATTAGCTTAAGTTAAATAGGATTACGTCTAGTTTTATTTATTTAAGTCAAAATAACTTTTTAGTATTGCTGGGGTAAATTTATGCTGAATAAGGCAGGCTTAGTCTAAATCATGCTTATAATAAGAAATGGGTGTCACGACCTAAACTATTTTCACTATTTTCATGTTTGTTTAATATTAATTATGATATATATATATTTCAACATATAATCGATCTATCAAAAGTGTTTTAACTACGTTGAACTATCACGCCCAAACCCAATCCAACAAATAAAATTATGTTTAACTGTTTACACACGACACAACCCCCCCCCCCAATTATGCAAAATAGTTATCATAATAATTGGTTGATGCTAAGCGCTTCCAGCCCCTCCTGTCACTTATCTTCTTGGCCATAAATAGGTGGCACCAAAACCAAATATTATCAAAGGGTTTGCGATCAATAAAGTTTGAAAACTGCTGATCTAAATAACAGGATTGACTTCTATTTAATTTTCATCTTTACTCTGCTTTATTGGATCGCCAGCAGTAAAGTTCGTTTAACAATCAATAAAGTTATTTGCTCAGTTGATTATTTGATTTAGAAGGAAATCCTCATCTGGTAATGGCTCCCTTTGCTATTTCCAATCTACTCTCTAATACTATTTCCTGCAAACAGAATTAAATCCCGCTAGAGGCGCACTTGAATATGTGATAATATCAATGTAATAAGCTTCGACTTCTAAAAAAATAGGAGAAATTCCGATAAACCATGCAAATGTTTCAAGGTGATACATAATAACAGGCCTGGAAGCCGTGCGACTGGGGCTTCAGACTGGGGGCGGGATTTTGAAGCATACGAAAATTAAAATAGAGGTTTACATTTAGTACTGATAGTAGTTTGTTTCTCGCAAGAAGGAATATAACACAGTTTCAGATGATTCACATGTATCATAAGCTTAAAATTCAAATTTATGCTAAAATCAGAACTGAGCTACGTTTTAGTTTGTTAGGAAATATACTTCAATAAGTTTAGCTCCTTTTAACAATTTCTTCACATAAAAATAAAATTAAAATTACGGTCAGTAAAATTTATTACTCAAAGAAAACGTTATTTTAACGCACACACTTTTATTACCCTCGGATTCTTAAAAGCCTCCTTTATATTAGTGTTCAGAATTTATTAGAGCTATTTTTAATTATGGTAAAGAAGTGTTGTGTAACTGGCTGCAGGGGAAATTATGATGCAGAAAATAAAGTCAGAGTGTTTCGACTGCCATCAGAAAAAAATGAGCGTGAAAGGTGGATGAAAGCTGTACCAAGAGACAATATACCAGATAGGCGCGATACAGTAATTTGTGAACGTCATTTCCCAGAAAATTTCGAGACTGTAGTTGTTCATGGAAAAGAAAGACCTAAGCATCCACCCAGTATTTTTAATTGTGTTCCTCAGAGTATGGTTCCTACACGGCCATCCAAACCAAGAGAAACATTTAAATCAACAAGTGATGCTCGAAACCCAGATGTGGATGAGATGGAAATTTTTATTGAAAAAGATAAGTTGGACTTTACCACCTTGATTGATAACGTAAATGATCAGACGTTTGTTTGCGGAGTAACATCATATGTTATTGACAATACCCTTTATGTCCAATCAAACAATTTCTTTTCAGACAGCATTCCTATGTTTTTAATTAAAATACACAGTGATTTGTCTTTTGAATGTTTTCATGCTGGAGTACGTACTCATATTGATTCACTTTCCAGAAACCGTATTACAGTATTGAAGCGATGGTCTCAACTTGAAGAAGCGATAAAGTTTTTGAATTCCAATGTGTCGCTGGATGTTAAAAAGAGAATTATTAAAGAACAGTTGCAAATTATGTCTGCATATAAAGTTGGTGTTAAAGTATATACTCCTGAAACAATCACCAGAGCTTTTAATTACTTTGTTACATCTCGCTCATTATATAATCAGTTGAGAGCTCATTACCAATTACCAAGTGTTAAAGTTTTAAGCAATATAACATCAAGAGTAAAAAAAGTTAGTGACCTTGATTTTTTAAAGTATGTTTTTGAGAATGTTCCTGAACATCAAAGACTCTGTAACATCCTTGTTGATGAAGTTTACACTAAACCAAGTATGCAGTATCATGCAGGGACAGTTTTTGGTAATGCTGAAAATCATCCAGGTCTCATTGCAACTACTGTTTTAGGAGTGATGATTAAGTGTTTACTTGGTGGCCCAGCTTTTCTATGTCGAATGATTCCAGTGACAAAGTTGGATTCCCAGTTTTTGTTTGATCAAGTTAATTTTGTTCAACAGAGTATAGCAAAAATTAATGGAACTGTTGTCTTCATTATATGCGACAATATTCGGATAAACCAAGCCTTTTTCAAGTTGTATGAAACACAGCCTGATAAACCATGGTTAACTGTTAATGGTGTGTATCTTTTGTTTGACTATGTTCATCTTATGAAGTCAATTAGAAATAATTGGATTACGGAACCAACTAAGGAACTTGAGTTCGAACATGATGGGAAAATTCTTACAGCCAAATGGAGTGTGCTAGAAGAAATTTACAATGTAGAGAAGAATGGTATCATCAAGTTATCAAATTTAACATCTGTTGCTGTATATCCAAAGCCTGTGGAGAGGCAGAAAGTTTCAATTTGTTTAAAAGTTTTTTTCAGACCAAACAATATCTGCCCTTGAGACCCATCCTTCTGTAAACAAGACTGATAATGCTGACACTGTTATATTTCTTAAACAAGTTTTGAATTTTTGGAAAATTATTAGCGTGAAAAATCCTGTAACAGCAATAAGGCAAAGAGATGAAATGAGAAGTATTATACATGTGCATTGTGATTCACAAGTTAAATTTTTGGAACAGTTCGTTGTGATGGCATCTAAAATGAAAAATCGACACGGTAAAAGGCGTAAAGCATTGACTAAAGACACTTGTAATGCCATTGTTCACACATGCTCAGGTTTAATTGATTTATCAAAGTATCTGCTAGAGACAACACATCAATATGTCGCACTTTGTGAATTTACCACAGATTATTTGGAGGAATCATTTGACAAATTGAGGCAGGGTTTTGGAGGAACTTACTTTTTAACCTCTCAAAACGTCTTAGAAAAGTCCAGTATTGAAAAGTCGAAACTTCTGCTCTCTCTAACCGTAAATATTGAGTCCTTTTTTGAAAAGGAAGGATATTCCTGTGAAAAATGTGACTTTCTGGTTCGAGAAAATGACAGTAATGTATTCGATAATCTCGAGCTGGAAGAAAGCGTACCAGATGAAACAAAAATGGCTTTGGTGTACATTGCTGGCTATATAACAAGATATGGTTGTATTGATGATGATAGTCAGTGTTATTATCTCAAGTATGGTGGTTATTTGAAAAATATTAATCGAGGTGGACTAAATATTCCTTATGATAGTGCGTGCCAATGGGTAATTTTTTGTTTCATCATGTTTATGTTTGTCAAAGATGAAGTTTGTCGAAAATCGCTGTGCAACTTGTTTATGCTAGTATCTGAAATGCACAACTTCAATATGTCGAAACAGCATGGCATCATTTTGTCAAACATTTTATTTAAAAAATTTGTTGAGTTTTCAACTCCTCGGATGTATAAAGAGCCTGCGTTGAAAGTTCTTAAACTTTCTAGTAAATAATTATTGTATGTTAATCAGGGTGTTAATCCAGTTGTTTTTTCTAATCTTTTCATAATTTCAAGTTTGTTTTGTTTTCTTGATACTTTCTTTTTGTTTGGTGAAATTTTGATTTTTTGTACTTTTGGCTTATTCTTGGTTCCAGCTGGGATGCATCACAGCAGGTTCTGTTGCATAAAACAGTTTTGAACAAAGTTGATTTTTGTGGATGTCTCAATATTTTCAGAATTTTAGTCTTAGTAATCTTGATATGTTTTGATTGCCTGTACAACAAGAACACCCTGATAATTTGCTTCACGTGTGAATTAGTTTGTTATTTATAATATTTGATTTTGACAGGGTTAATAATTTTAACAGCAGTCATAAAAATAATAAATGTTAACCCTTGATCATGATATTTGCAATTTTATTTGTCTCTATTTTAAGTATAACCATGGATTTTACTCCGCCCCCAGTCTGAAGCCACAGTCGCACGGCTTCCAGGCCTGTAATTATGTATCGCCTTGAAATGTTTCCATTTTGTTTGAAATCTATCAATAACTCAATTTGACCAATTGAATATTAATCCAAAGTTAAAGATTTATTGCAAAGTTGACACATTTTTTTTCCAAATACGTAATTTTGCGTAATATTAGCGGAATATATATCCTTTAAAAACACTAAGACATTCGATCTTTTTAGAAGAGCTTAACCTCAACCCCAGTTTTACGATGCACAGTGGCGTACAGACGGGGAGACCAGGGGAGCAAGGCCCCGCTCGAGATATAATGGCCACCCCGCTGCCCCCTAACTAAAAAATTGGTCGAATGAATTTTGATTTTCATAGCAATTGACTCTGAATCAATTATATTCATTTAATATATCCGAGGTCGTTGAAGGAATTTAGTGATTGACATGTTGTTCATTCTTATAACCTAGGGTAGGGCCGTATCGGGCATGAACAAAGGCTTACAGGTACGGGTTTCTCTAGTACAGGCACGGTTCCGGTATACGGGCTCTAAATTGAGCATGATTGCTTGTCGTTGTTTGAAGATGCTAATTTTTAAATCCATTTGTTTGAATTACATTAAACCTATTACGTAATAGGAATTTTCTATCTATTCTATACTTCGATTTATGAAGATGCATTTCATGAAAGACTAAACTTCATGTAGATTTCCAGCAGAAATTACAAAATAGCACATAAAATATTACACTAAACCCTCAATAAGATTGACCTTTTTCGATACTGTGTTGATAAAATTAGCGTACTTATGTACATTATTTTTTAATTACAAATCGTTATTTGTGAACTTCAGAAGATGTTCCATATTGTTTAAATTAATCTACAGTACCTATTTGAAAGGTCTTGCAAACAGGGTGGTATCCTCATGTGATAATCAGAACTTCGCTTCCAGGTAAAAGATTAAGTCAGTAGACCAATGACGTGGCCATGGGAAGACTTGTCCCTCTTTCCCGTCGACACACAACAGATATGAATTCTTTAAATTAAATGTAAAAAAATACACCATAACGACAGATACACATGGGAATTAAAATATTTCTATAGTAAATCCCTCCAAGATAACTTCACAACGATGTGGTAAGTTTTCCCCCTGCTCTCAAGATTTCATCAATTCTTATTTATTGAAACTCTGTCTTGATTTTTTCTCTCAAAACTTCAATGACTGGGGTTTAAACTGATGATAAACACTTTCTTTAAAAATGTCCCAAAATTAATAGTCAACATATAAAAATCTAGAGAACCTGAAGTAAAAAAAGTCCAAATTCACGTCATGAACATTATTTGAAAACAATTATGAAAGGGAGGTGGAACACCATCATTTTGAAAAATTGTTTTTGATATCATTTTAATTGCATGAAGTTGTTGTATGATATGTAGTTAAGCTGGGGCTCCATTTGTTTTTTGTGCTGAACTGTGTCAGTTGGGCATATCAAATTTCTCATGCAGCTATGGCGAAAAGCATCCATCCGCAAAGCAGAGATCCAATCAAAAAATATTGATGAAGTTTGCCTTCCATTGTGAAGTTATTTTAGAGTAGAATGGTTCACATATTCAGTATTTACTGTAGAAATATGATAATACCAATGTTTTTTAGTCTTTATGTTGTATTTTGTTTCTCTCAAATTGAAAAAAAATATATATATATATATATATATATATGTATGAAATTTCAACTGGGCCCCACCTCAGATATTTTGGCCCTCCTAATTCAATATTGCTGGTACGCCACTGACGATGCATAATAAAATAAAAATTACAGCAAATATAAATATCCTTACAGTACAAGAGGTTTTGGCATGAGGTTTGTTAACGTAGTTATATTTCTACAAATTTTGTACGGAGATTTCTGAAGCTCTTGAAATATTTAAACACCGCGAATATTGATAGAAAAATTTTTATGCAGCGGCATTGGGCGGAAGTGTTCGGATCAAGAAATTCACACGCAATTATTATTCACAGTAATTTTTTATCGTGATGATGGGGATATGACTCTACATGTAGATCAATCAACAATTTCCTGGTTAGGAAAAAGCTCACTGTGCTTAGCAGATCAAATTTCCAGAAACCTTTGTGCAATATTTTAATGTCCATGAGTATCTTAACATCAATCAATGAGCTTGATGATACCGATTTACAAAATCCACCAAATAGAAATGTCCTGTAAGAAATTGTAATATTTCCTGACAATTCCTTAAATGGCAAATAGAGTAAAAATATTGAATGAAAATTCTTCATTGCATAAAAAATAATTGTAATTTTCAAAAAGCGATTTCCAATTTTAGGCATTTTATTTATTTAGTAGACTGAGTATTGGATTATTTGATGCATGCGAATGTATTTGATTTATTTGGGGCACACTTTACAAGATTAAATACATCCGTATTAAATTATCATCAGAAATTGCAAACTTTGATGCAATTAATCATTGCGACTGTTGGTCATTTTGGATTAAAAAAATCAAACTACCAGGCGGAAGAGTTAATTTGTTCTTTACATTTCTACTAAATAATACTATTTTTTACAACGTAGTAATATGAGGGTACCAGGTGGCCAATTCAATTCCGTTTTTTATTTTTCATTTTGATCATTTGGAAAGATTAAATGAAATTGAAATTGAAAAACGGAAATGAACATTTTTTTTTCGAAAAATGAAAAATGAAAAACGAAAATGAAAAATGAAACATTTCAATTTCGTTTTTCGTTTTTAATTTTCGTTTCGGTTGTTATCATTCTTATATAATTGCTATCCCATTGATTGTAATTGAAAGAAATTAATGTCCATATTAGGTAAACAACCACTCTTTGTATTGAGAGAAGCTATAGTAGTTCAAAAACAACAACATAGCAATTACATAAGAATGATAAAAACTAAAACGAAAATTAAAAAACGAAAAACGGAATTGAAATGTTTCATTATTTGGTTTTCATTTTTCATTTTTCAATTTTTGTTTTTCTTTTGAAAAATTGTTAAAATGGAAATTGGCAAAATGAAATTTAAGAAGCGAAAATGAAAAATGTTTATTTCCGTTTTTCAATTTCAATTTTTATTTAATCTTTCCAAATGATCAAAATGAAAAATAAAAAACGGAATTGAATTGGCCACCTGGTACCTGCATAGTATTATAATAAACCACTGTTTCTTATATTTGCTTTTGTAGATAGGGCTTGGTATCCAGGTATGGAGTAAATGGGAATTCACAAGGATTCTGATGGGACATCCAGACCCATGAGATTTACTGGGCTTCAAGGACAATGTCGTTTTAATTTCAATGACAAAATTGATATTGTTTGATTGATATTTAACATAAAAATCTAAACCTTTGAAGAGGAACAAATTATAAATCACTTTCAAGCACTTTTTGAAATAGACTTAAATTTCTATATTATTTGAAATTGGGATGTTTGTTTGAGAAAAAATTAATAGTAAATTCAAGTTTATTTGTTTGTCATCATGGATATAAATACCGAGAGTGCTAATATTTACATTACAACAGAAATATAGTATTTCATCAACTGATATACACCACAAATTAAGGGCAGGCTTGGGAACGGGGAATATGTGTAATCTGCGACACATACAAAGGACAGCAGACGAATTCTGGAATTGTGGAAAAGTAACTTTCAGGAGGAAAAACTCCAGGAAATGTAAGAACATCACGTGGTTTAGATAATGTTGATGCACTAACAACAATTTCTGAAAAAATACTTTTCACGACTCATTACTAGTATTTATTGAGAAGAGCGTTTTTTGGTTAACAAATTGTTTATAAATTCAAATTGAAAATAAAACGACATTTTCATTGAAACCCTCTATGTTATCCAGGGAATTCTCAGAATTTTATCAACAATTTCTGGAAACTTTGTTCAAAATAGAAATTTTTGTATTTCATGGGGGAATGATTAAATCCAATTGGAATGGATTGGACAGGAATAAAATATTTTTTTTTCAGAGCTGTAGAATCCACTCCAATATTAACCTAATTACTATTGATTTTAATAAAATTATCATATCATTAACTTAGATTGAATTATCGATTTTGCCATTCAAATTAAAAGCTTCAAATTTTATGAACATTGACATAATGATGAATTACTTCTCATAACTTATCATAGTTCCCACAGGGATTATTATCTTAAATTGTAATAACCTATTTGAAATAATAGTGATTTTTCAGTGTTAATATCAGAACAAAAATAAAAACATGGGGAATGTTCCAAAATCAATCAAAATATAATATTCTTTTAAAAATTTAAAAAAATTTATCTTCATGCAGTTACATTTTTTGTTGGGAAAACTTAACTTTTTAAGAAATTGTTTATATTTTATCATAGAGATAAGAAATTACGATCATAGAGAGAGAAAAATTACGATTTAGATGCAATTTTATATATATATATATA
>CABFPE010000001.1:3731951-3761864 GCA_900660155.1 Hofstenia miamia
GATCATTTTTCAATAGTCGTTAAACTCTTTGATCATTTGGTTAATTTTTATTAATGTTAATAAATTGCTATAATAAAATAAAAATCTTTATGAAATGAAATGTATATATCAAGTATTGAGGTCTTCTCATTCTATTGAAATCTCACAATATTTTGAGCAGTAATTATAAAATTATGCTTATTAAGTTTGAAAAATTTTAAAACATATATATATATATATATAAACATATATTTTTAAAGCTATTATGCAGTAACAAAAAATTTCATTTACCATTATTTGGATTGAAAAGTAATTAGGTGTTGTGATATTTCTGATTAGTTAAAATTTTGAAAAGTAAATATTTCTGAGATTGCGTGTTGTTGTCGAGTCACGTGAAGCAATAGTAATTTGAATGAATTCGAATCCAAGTCTGGAATTAAACTATCACTTCCAGCCACAAAATACTATTTCGAAGTTTATAGCTGAATGACTTGTCAATTGAATATTAGCAATAAATTAAAGTCGAACAAGCAATAAACTCGGCTTCTTAATTCTTACGCAAATATATCAAAACCGCTTAAGGCTGATTGCTTGGTTGAGGCAACCGGAAAAACAGTTCGTAGCTTTTTGTTTAATAAAATAATTAAAATCATAATTTAGTAGAGATGTTAATTATACAAGTAAGTATACCGCCTACAACTACATAAATTCATCTTGCCCATATGGCACAGCTGAATAGACTCCATTTCTAAGGAATTTTCTCTACAAACTAAGTTTGAAGTTTCTATAAACACTTATTATTATTTCTACACATATGAAAAAATATTCTAGATTTTTAAGATGAATTCTGTAATTAGGGAAATACATTAATGAACATCAAAAGTTTGCTTCCAATTAGCAAACAGCATTAATATCGAAAACACACAATGTTATGCACTTTGTTTATTGCGACTAAGCTTTGGAATTGAAGGCCAACGACTTCTCTAATCAAGCAGTGCTAACGAAAATTGAAAACAAGGCTGCATAAGTTTGCATTTTACTGATTATTGTAAATTGAATTAGCGTGCTTTCCTATAGGTGAATCTTCATGCTTTTGTATATTTGATGTTGAAAAAAGTTAATGCCTTTTTAGTAGATTTCATATTTTTTTTAAATGTTTAAAAAAATTATTTTAATGTATTATATTATCACCTCTCAAAAGTTCCATTTCTGTTTTAAAAAGTTATTTAAAAAAACTATTCGAACCCATTTTTACAATCACTTTGGTAAGGGAAATGAAATAACATCTTAAAAATTATAATTTTCTTGCAATCAAAGAACTTTTATATATTCATTGAAGTTATCACTTCCTTCCATTTGACAATTTTTATCAGAAGCTCTAATCCAATCTAATGTTTTGACATATTCTCTTCAAAAATACATTTGCATCATAACCTCATATTAATGCGATTCTCAAGGAAATGTATTTGAGTAAATGATTCCAAGTTGGAATTAATTAAAGAAATTGATGATTGGATTAAGAGTATGTCTAAAGGCTTGCTTTTGATCCATGGTCGGAATTCATTAGGATAGATTGATATTAAGGATTTATCATTAGAACAATAATTGATAACTGACGTTTGACGAGGAAACCTCTTGGAAAATATCATAAAACATTGTAGGTGCATATATGCCAACTCTTGGTGAAGGTATGTTTGTAACGCAATACTTAGACGAAGTTATTCCTATCCACTGCACTGTACAACAAAAGCACATAATGGCCTAAAAATATATGCTAAAAAAACAAAATATCTCCTTGAAATGCTCACACTTTAACTGCAAATAATTTTTTTAAAAAACTCTGTATTTAATGTATGTTTTTATCCAGACATACAAATTTCAATCATTATTTATACGCCTACTTCCGACATTGCTGACACTAAATAATCAGATGAGCTTAGTAACAGGGAAATTAGCACCAAATGGAAATAGAAATTTGTAAAAAGCAAATTCAATTTCGTAGTTTGGTGTTCTATTAATTTGTGTGGAATATTTTGGTACACCTAGTTAAGTTTGGCAGCAAACAAATTTTGAAGACGCCACAAATCAGTGAGTTGCTTCATCTGAAGTACATTCTTATAAGCTTAGTAAAGTAAAAACGTAATAATGGGCATTAATGCGGAAACCAATGCCTACATGTTCAAAAAGTGCCTTCAACACTGTTCAAAAGTAAACGAAATATTTGTGGAGGTGATGAAAACAATAATATTGCAATGTAAGAAATGAATTCAGATTTTTAGACAAATTGGCTTTTCACCTGTTAATAAGGCAATTCTTTAATTTCTTTATGAAAATTGCTTGTTAAGTGGAAACTTTTTCCAGCTATTTCTTAAATGATTTTTTATTAAAAATTAATGTTTCAAAATTGTAATTTTCCTTAATGGCAAATCAATGGCTTTTGCTAAAATTTGTTTTTCAAATATGCTTTAATAATTATATATGTATATATATATATATATATATATATATATATAATATTTGTATATGCACATAAGTAGCTATAAGTATTTATATCTCTATTCTATGCTTAAATTGTTTTTCTTTATTTCTAAAATATTTTTCAATTTTAACTAACTTGAGTTAGTTTATTATAATATTTAAGTCAACTAAAAGAAAATGTTTATCCGATTACAACTTAATTAGTAAGAAATTTTTTCTGTATGCGTTATCATAAAGATATTTTCATAAGAATACTATTACTTTATTGTTTAATTTCCTCATTTCACGAGGCTAGAACTTTTAGAATTTTGCGATTTATCACGTGAAATTGTATCGTATCCACATTAACTGTGTAGGTGCATATTTTGAAGTCAAACAAATCGCAAGAACTAATCAAAAATTTGTCATTGTTTATTATTCAGTGAGAATGAAAGAATAATTTCATTGATTAATGCTACAGGTAAAATGCCAATGTCTGAAATATTAAACTAAAAAGAATTTTAAGTAGGTTGATTAGTAAGTTCAAAATACAAATTTTCTACAAAATCAAAAAACAACTTTTTAAATTCAATTCACCTACATTAATAATATATGTATGAAGTTGTATCAATCTATAGTGAAGTTCAAATTTAGCAGTGTAAACTTGATGCATGTGTAGGTGTGTAGAAGGTGGGTGTTGTATTACCAACTTCTCAGATATTTTTAATTTGATGAACTTTTTGTTCGTTATTTACACACGATATTTTTATAAGTATTCTCAGATGTCCTAAAGCCATTTTTAAAATTATTTTAGCAAAGAGCACGAGGATATGGTCACTCGCCAAGTACCATTACTTTAGTTATTATGCAATGACCTACATAAGAATTTCTCTGATGTTTTCAAAATGTGTTTTTATATAGCAATTGTGTGATTCTTGAAATATTTAACTTTCAAACTTCTATAATGATAGCCATTATATGTATAATGCAGTTACTTAGAGTCTCTTGCTACACAAAATATAGTGAATTTTTTAAATTGACTATAAATACAGACAACAAATTTAAAACTTAAAAGGTATTTCACAAGAATGATGCACTACAAGTCAACTTCAAGTCTCCTTTATATAAAAACTGTGTATATATTGCATGTTTATGAGTTACAAGTATCCCTTGATTTTGTGAAAATACCAACCTAATTAATTATCCATGTTTAAGATTTCAGAAAAGCATTTCTATCCAAGCACAATTACTCATAAAAATTACCCAAAATATCATAATTCAGCCATATTGGCGCTGCAAACTAATTAGAAAAAATAATGTTAAATATAGAGAGTATTACCAACAATTCAGAAAACAGGCTCTTAAACTGGGTTTCATAAAGCGTTAAGTTCAATATTTTGAATATTTACAAGTCTTGGAAGACAGCATTCAGGATATTCAAATGGTTTTCACTTAAAACTAAAGACAGCATGCAGCAATGCAAGTTGCAACCAAAACTGCTAACAATAGTGGCGGTACATCACTCACAAAATTTTAGTTACCAATGGAATAACTCAAATTTCTGCTAACCAAATAATACAAAAAATTTTTGTTTCTAAATTTTTAAACGCTATTCCTGATTTTCAAACATTCCCTTGAGTTTCTTTGAAAACTCTATTAAAAGTTACTCACTTCATTATTCATTCTTCTAAAGATCCCCTGATAGAGCACTTCAGTACCTGTGTCTTAAGAAATTTTTAATATTTTTTAGCTTAGAAAAAGTTAGCTTATGACACATGTTCTCTTAAAATTAATCTTTTGATACCACGCAAGTTATGCTCGTAGTCTTTTATATTGATTCAAATATTTAATCATGCAACATTAATTTAAATAAAATGAATAAATATTTTGTTGAATTATACTTGATAGCTTTATTAAAGAACATAAATGACAATCACGGATTACGTAAACAAAACTACATCATCTCTCTTGTTAATATGAAAATATCAAGGTTTTAAGTTGCACTTCTTACTTTGTGAGGGAGTTTTTAATTGACGCAGATTTTAAATGCATTTTACATCGATAATTCAAGCATTTTTTCAAATCAGATATGCCTATGTTATCTAATGTATTTAATTTAGGAATATTAACATACTGAAATGTCTATTGTTACATAGCTTAAATAATACATTAATAATTATTACTGAATTTAAAATAAAACATTCAAAATACCTGAAAATCCGGATTAACATTTGTAAGATCTCACATTCATTTAATGTTTTTGTCTAAATCGTTATTTGGAAGTTGATGTCTAGAATGATCTCTTATTTAATTTAATACAATTTTTAATTATCCTGGAAATTTCTTCTATTCAGCCTAATTAGTTATGAAATGTGGTGTATTAAAATTTCAAATGTTTCTAAAATGATAATTTTTAGAACTTTTAAAAGTGCATTCATTTATTCTAAGACATTTTAAAATTTGCTTTTTATATATTGAATTCATTTTTATATATTAAACTCAATTTCATTAAAAGAAAAAGCCCAAAATCTTATGGCTAAATAACCCAGTACTAGGGAACAAAGTTCATGACATACAAGTTAAAAAATATGAAACGACAATACTGCAAATATGCTGAATTTGCATTTAGCATTTGCATAGTAGTATTCAAAATTGTATTCTGCAATAATTATTTGAATTCCGCGAAGGAAGTCCTAAGGCTTGTATTTTAATCTTGATTTATTCAAGCAATAAATCCTTCAAATATATATATATATATATATATATATATATATATATAAATTAATATGTATATATGTGTCTGCATAAACATATATATATATATATACATACATATATATGTATGTATATATAGATGTATTTATATATATATATATATATATATATTGATGTAACATTTTATATACATATATATAATTTTTATCACTATTATTATTAGTATTGCTATTATTAGTGTTATTATTATTATTATTATTATCCACTAGTTCGAAATTAAATGCATCCATTATCTCTAAATATAGATCTTTGCTATAAAATATATTTGTTGCTAAATGAAGCATAGAAATGGTAAAATAGGTATTGAATATTTTATATGGAACAAATTTTTATACAAAAATAACACACTTACCAATACATAAACTGTCGGTCGATATGTGGTTTGATTTGAACCATACTAGGGAACGGAGTAAAAATTTCATGGGACACATGTATATCCTTTAAAGGAAACAGGCGTCGAAAATGCCGTAGCCGGCAACCACAAATGTATAGAATATTTTCCTTTTCTCTGAATGGACAATTTAAAATGGAATACGAGATAGAGTCACCGAAATGCGTGCTAGAAGAAACATAATGAATACACCAATTACAAGCAAGCTGCGTTTAAAACCGTGACCATCAGTACCTACTAGCATCGTTATATTTCTACAGCATTCATTAATTCATTTTACGGACTAATCACAGCTCTTGACTTTTCATAGAGTGCGTATTTTTAAATGTTTTTTGCTTTTCTAAAGCACTCCAATTTCAATTAGAATATCCATTTTACTGATGACCACCAAGCCATATATGTTAACGATCGTAGCAACTGGTTCAATTTACTCAGCAGTTTTTCAGGTTCCCTAAAATTTAATCAGGACACAGTTTAGCCTCGCATTGAAATCCCTTGAACTCATTAAGATTATCAGACAATAATATTTCTATACCACTAACAGGTTGCCTGCTATAAAAAGGGGATATTACCATTTGAGATTGAAGATGCAGTAAGTAATACAGAACACGATCATAGAAAAGACAAACTTAAGTCACTCTCTGGCTTACAATCAGCGTGAAACTTCAACTTCTTAAAATCCGTAGTTACGCATAACGGGTGTATTTTGTCTTTTTATTAATTTTTGTTATTTAAAGTTGACTTCTCAAAAATTGCAATATTTTTATTACGTTATATTTTGCTGAAACTGTCCTTGAACAAATAATGATTTGCGTTCGGGATTCACATCCTTATTAGTTCGAGAAGATTTACAGGATTATATAGTGTTTACCTATCTATAATACTAAAATAATTGACTCGATTTTGTTGTGATTCTATACATTTTTTTAATTAGGTGTTACCATGCTTTGAATGTGCTTATAATATAAAATGGTTAATTAAGGAGTGTCATATGCTAAGATTGTGAATAAAAATCATTTTACCAATGTATGATGATCACATTTACTACTTATTTCATTCCTAAAATATAAAAAACTGGTTTGTTAAAATTTTATTCATTTATTAAATATCGAATACAGCCCCTTGAATTCCCTGTGGATAGCACGGGCAGGTTGCTAGTTGGGATTAATAATTATTATCTAGACCCCATCAAAACAGTACGCAAGCCCGTTTTCCATGTAGACTATCAATTTCCTAGAGCGTGCAGGCACACACAGATGTAATATATTTATATAAACGATACATTTCTGTTCCAAGCCTCAAATTGAAATTAAAATTTATTATACATTGCTACCCACAAAACATAACATAGAACAAATTTCCAATTCAAGATTTGAACTGCACACACCTTGGTCTTTGATCTGGTTTGTGCCTGAAGTTTAATGGCGGCTCTAATTAGCAGTCATAATTAATAGAGCATTATGGTATATTTCAACCTCTTGAGAATTTAATGGAAGTTTCCTATAATAATGAACAGAAAAATGCAGCGAATTCGATGTGTCAGTATAGCTTACATGAATTAAGCATTAAGATACATAATAATAGTGTAGATTAAACTAGTGATGAATTGCAATGATAAGTTGTAATATACATATAAGAGTCTCATTTAGTTATAATTTACATGTACCAATTGACGTAAACTAAGAATTCAAAT
Source organism: Hofstenia miamia (assembly GCA_900660155.1). NCBI lineage: Eukaryota > Metazoa > Xenacoelomorpha > Acoela > Hofsteniidae > Hofstenia > Hofstenia miamia. Next base: position 3,739,247 of record CABFPE010000001.1, read on the forward strand.
TAAAATATACAATTGCAGTAATATTTTTTAAGGTTTGAATTTCTTTTGGTGGACCATTTATGTCTACTTTCTTCTGAGGAATATAATGTTTGATTGGCTGCAGACGTGAAGACCATTTTAAAATACTGTTATTATTGAATAACTTGACAACATGTGGAAGTTGCATGGCTTTGAGCGCACGAATTGTGCGTTAACATCAGCTCAGTGATCGCTACATTTTTTACTGATTTACTAACTAACAAAGTACTATACTGTTAAAGTCAAGACTACTTATTAATAGGTAATGAAAATCGTTTGATATTATTTAGTTACAATAAAACAAACAGTTGTTTTTTATAATTAGCAAAGCAATAATTTGATTTTCAGAAACAGTGATCATCATTGTCAAAAATAATTGTATTCCGCCAAAAATATGTTTTGAGACATTTCAGATTTCCCAACTGATCTGTTGTATTTTGCATTTTTGAAAAATTCCTCCATCAATAGAATTGTGAATTAATAGATCCATAATATATCATTAAATTTTATATTTAAACTTCTTCATATTGCAAGTGAGCAGATGTTAATACTGATTGCAAACCACATTAAATTATATGCTTTGATGTTTTTATATTTATAAGTGTGAGAATTATTTTAATGTAAAATTATGTTTTAAAGTAATGGACAATAGTTACAAAAATAATTGACCTGGGTAATTGAATAATAAAAATTCAGATCTTAAGGATTTGCACTAATTGAAAAGAGTGAACTACATTAATTGAGCACGCATACACAAATCTTACTGGTACCAGCACTTGAATACTTTAAAAAATAGGAAATTTTAAAAGGAACTATATTGTTTTGGAAATATTATAAAGACTGTTTTGCTGTATTTATTTCCCAAAATAATAGTTCTGCTATGTAATTTTTTGTAAAAGTATGTCTTCCACATTTTCTTCCGTCGCCGGTTTCTAGACTATAGATACTTAAGAGGAAATATACGGATATCAAGGTTTTCTGCATCAAAATGCTCACATGTTGATATTAGAAAATCAAGTGTTTGCTGAAACTGTTTCAACTCTTGCTTCTGGAACAGATAATTATAACCAAATTATCAAGTGCACATGGAATTGTAAAGTGTCTCACAGATAATGCTTTCACCCAGAATTTGATTATTATGCAAAGGTGGCAATTGTGATAAATCGTAGAAAAACTTTTACACGAGAATATACTTTTTAAGTAGACAAAACTTCCTCTCAAATATACTCAGAGTTTGGATAGATAGTCACAATAATTATTTAAATGTCTGCAAAACTATTTCCTGGCAAACTTTGCAAAATTGTTTCTCAAGTTTTATTCGTTTGATGAAGTCAATGTTTCTATCCATGGGGTTTTCAATCTCTATATGAAGCAACAGTCTGACAGATGCTGGCTACATATTTCTGAATTTCTGATTTGCTTTGATACTTCTTAAATATTGTGACAAGTGTGCTCATGCACTAGCTTTTTAGAATTGCATCACATTTTTTTAGATATTCCTTAAACGATCGCAAAGTTATGGTTTAACATTGCCTTTTATAAAATACCTTCACAAAATGCAAAACGATTTATATTGAACAAACTTAAGAAAATGCTAAATTCGATTTATTTACTTTGCGAAGACGGACATGTTGAGGGGGAGGGGGCTGTTTATATCCGGATATAGCACATGTGCTTGTAAGCGGGAAAATGCATCATTCGGAAATTACTGGAACATTGTGGTTTATGCTACCTACCTTATGGCATGGTACTCCATACCGTAATTAGTGACAAAATTTGAAATATAAGAGAGGCGAAAAAATCATATTGACTAGGGTGTGTTTATATCCTGCTATTTACACATGTGCTTATAAGCGAACAAAATGCACATCTGTAGCACAATGAAAACACGCTTTTTTTGCTTATAAGTACATGTTCTTAAAAGCGCGATAATAGGGCATTTTTACAGTAAACATTGGCTTTCTCATCCAAAGAAAACAATCAAGCATTTATTGTGACTTCAACTTGTAATGCTGCTTTATAATTCAACGTTTCAAAACTGCATAAAGATATTTGGTGTTGTTCAGATTATATTTGTAGTAATTTTCCTTTTGTAATTTTATATTAGTATTATATATTCTTCTAAGCTTCAATTGAAATTTTTCGAGTTCTGTGTGTAAATTTTATAATATGTTTCTAGCATAGAAAATGTTAACATCATCAAACCGAAAATTCAAGAATTTATTTTTTGTAAGAATTACATATTAAGCCTAAAATAAGTCGATTTTGCACTAATGTAAATTGTCTGGGCATAGGGCTTCGTGGGGCGGTCCGATCTTGGCCCTAGATGTATGCTCGTAGCATTAAGAGTAGGGTGCTTGTATTTGAGCTTTCACTAGCACCTGATGGTATCATTCTGCACATGTGTATACAAGCTTGGTATTATTCATGCTGTATTTAAATAAAATTGAATCTATATAGGTTAAATTGAGAATATAAGACCCCAACATCTTTGTTAAAAGTAGGTTAGGTGAATTTGAAGAATGAATTGGATGGGGATGAAATATCGAACTGTATCTTAGTGGCTTAAGATTATTTTTATTAATTAACGGTAGATTTTAGAGTCCTCAGACAATCATAATAGATGAACAGTGCCGTTCAGCGGGACCAAGTTCAAATCAAAGAGGACTAGATCTGGACCAGGATCAAAATTAAAAAAAAATGATATGGTGAGCAAGGTGTTTATTTCATGTTAAATTTCATTATTTTTTTTTGCAATATTGTACTCAGATTGCATATGGTTATTAACTAAAGTATTTTTATTGATTTTAAGGTTGTAATATGAGCACAACACGCACAAATAGCTCATTAGGAAATGTAAGTAATAATTAGAAGAGCGTCATGTATCTTTGGGTCTAATAAAACATGTAGATCGCATTATGCGTAGAAATACTTGAACTGGCTATAAATCATCATTTTCTAGAATAATTTTAAACATCTCACTGTCTTGTGCTGTTTTGTCATCAATACTTTGCTATTCTTTTCGTTTCCAATTTAATCATGAACATTCCTTTAACAGGACTTTAAAGAGTATTATTAGTGGGGTTGTATTGTTAGCAAAATTTTGTATTAATGAATAATTTTCTAAATTTCATAAAATCTCAAATTACAGAAAAAATTTTGTCCAATCTAACATCGAAAATCAAACCGTATACCTATCTATAAATACTAACATTGACACAACCATGTCCCTATTTCATAATAAAATTAGTTATAAATAACTTCTAAAGTTTTTTCCAAAAAACTTGTTTAAAATGTATGATTTGGAAAACATGTCCGTGCGCTTATCTACTGATTTTAAAACCAATCACTTCCAATAATTTGTATATTGTTGTCACGTGATATTTCTAGAGAAATGATTGAAATTTAATCAGTACATTTTCCAGAATTTCGACTTGTCTATAGACAAATAGACGTATTATTTTTAATAACGATAAATGATTATATGTTTGCGGTTTTCGTCTGCCGGTAGCCTCAGATCAAACGTAATGCAGATAAATAAATCAGACATTATATGCCGATTGTTTATAAACAAATTTAATCTAGTCATTATGAGTTACACCTTTTTTAAGAGATTTATATTTTCCAAAAATTCTGATGATTCATCAAAAATCCGTTCCAAAAGGAAATTTTAAAGCTAAGATACGTATATTTTGGTGCTATTCCTGCTGGCAAAGTTTTAACGACATTATTATTTTCAGAAGTGTAACATATAAATATAAATACAATGAAGGAAAATTTACAAACAGTTATAATCAAGAAAAAATAAATAGCTGGATGAAAAAACAAAATTCATATAATGCAAATATGTTTATACTGCTTAGTATATTTTTTGGAAATAGGAAACAAAATAATTCATGCGAACACATTTGGCCAAGTTCGGCGAGCGGGTTCTAACGTATATGATACAATCCTATTTAAGGATAATGTTTTTAGCAAAATCTAAAATTTAATCGATTCAAATTCGATAGTTTCTAACATTTCAATCTTTCTGTAAACTACAATACAATCATCATTTATTTTGAAAGAAAGTGACTTTTTAAGAAATAAAAATTTTGGATTTAAGGGATTTACAGTGGCATGCTATGAAGTCCTAAAGTCACTTCATCATTTCCTCTACCAGGTCATGGCCAGCTTACATGTACAGTATTTCCTTTGAATTTTCACAATTTCCCCGATACGTTCGAGGTGAAATTTTAAAAGATTTAACTGCAATTGTTGAACCATGACAACTAAAATATGCATATTTCGAATATGAGAAATTCTTCTGAAATTTGAAACGTTTTGATTCATATAAAAGTACAAAGTCATATATTATCAAGATCAAGAAGTCATGAAAAATGTGTTATATTGTTTAAAGCGTGCGCACTATTTTACTAAACTTAATGTTTTATTTTAATCGTGTAATGAAACACCTTTATTTGTTTCATTACCGTAATAAAAGATTTTTAAAATAACATTGTCAATGCATTACCAGTTGCTAACCAAAAACCAAGCCATTCATGAACAATTACGGAATTAAATTAAGCGTTACATTTTCTAACCTACTCAAAATAAATGTATTTTTAAACAATTTCAACTGAGTATGAAACGTTAATCCTTACTCCAAAAAAACATTTAAAATGCTGTTCGGTACATGGACATTATCGGATTAAGTGACATAATTACAAGTGGATTAAGGCTTATTGATTTTACCAAAGACTTTCCTGGCTATTGCATATATAATGCATGGGATTAATTTTTAAATAAGTGTGTAAAAAGTAATATCCCTGATAACTGCATTAATTCTCAACACATTTTATCAAAAATTCGCAGCTAAGTTTGCCAACAAAATTCACTAGCTTAAGTTGATTTCAATTTTAGTCACAATGTTTAACTTTAATACTTCAAAAATTCTAGGTTTTCAGAAAGCTTTAACCATTTCAATTTCGAGAATTTTTTCCTGATATATATATATATATATATATATATATATATATATATATATATATATATATATATATTTAATATATACAATTCAACTAAACTTTTCCAGCCGGTATTATCAGTTGTCGGCCAAATACCAGTCCCAGCCATTTTTAAAGTGTTGTCGGTAAAACTTGTTGAATGTACTCTCAAATGATGTTGAATGCATTGCAAATTGTTCTTATATTCCAAGAATTCTCAAGATCTTGTGAGTAGCATTACAAAAACAATAACATCTCGTTTTCATTATTGGCCATTGTAATTCAAATGATTATTAAGATGAACTGAAAATGTAAAAATATTAGTAAAATATTATTGTGGAAATTTCAATATTCTGATGCACTAAGCTTCTAGACAAAGTATATGTGTAAATGTGGACAAGTTACATTTTTAATTTGATAAACACTTATTTTAAATATATCTCACATATCCTGACTTCGATTAATAAAAACAATGGTACTTTTGCGTTATCATTGTTTAGGATATGGTTTGAGTTGGAGTTAGGGTTAAGGTTATAATTATTATGTTGATAAATTAGCTTATTTTGCAAAAATTTGAGTGAGGGAGATAACGCAAATGTACCAAAACAATTGTTCGATTAATCGAATTGGCCTACTGAAGATTATAAGTAGTGCATCTAAATTTTATACCCAATAATAAATAATTCCAATGATTTGCTAAAATTTCTAACCAAAGTGTAGCCATTTACTTGGACAGACTTATTCAAATATTTTTTTAATTTTCACACTAAGTTAATAAAATAGATTATTTCCCTCAAGGCTTTCTTTATTAAAGAATGCATTTATTTCCCGTCATCCGTGACCTTCTCGTTCAACTCAAATCAACAATGGTAGATTTCACCATTATTACTTACTGCAATAATCATTAGCCAACTGCACAAAAACACTTGATAAAACTAATTGTTCCAAATACATTCCATCTCACACTCTACAACTCTTTTATAGGAAAACCTGAAATTCCATGCCGAGAAATTTAATATCTTGAAATTGCATAGCACTGAAATTTTATACGCCGATATTTTTGTGCCAATGATTTTAAGGATAATTTTTTGGTGCGAATATAAGGCTATGTTAGCCTCCTAAGGGTAGGGTAGCATAGTCGAGGTTAAGCATGACAGAGATACAACAGGGGCGTAGAGCCAGAGGGGTCAATTGAGAAATTCCCCCATTGGAGTGTCCTTTAGAATGCATGTGTCATTTAGAATCATGGTAATTTCATGAATAATGATGTCAACCTTTCAATAACCCAACCGAATTCAAATCAACTGTAAAGAATGTAATACCAAGAAAATGTATTCGCTTGCTTATTAATTGAAGTTAAATAAATGACTGAAAATCTGGAGAAATTTGAGATTTCCTGTTTTTCATAGTCCGTTCAGAGATTGCAGCTCAACAAAAGCGGCTAGCAATTCTCCATTCCTTCAGATTATTTTATTAAATAAAATCACACTTGAAGAGCATGGAATATGTACAGCCATTTCTTCAACACGTCAATAAAAATTAATATTTTAGTGGATTATAGATTTTACTTAAAAATTTCTTTAATGTTTTGTGCCCTTTAGTTTGCATAATTGTAAGTAAAATTACAAGTATCAGCCCTGGCGTTAATTTATTGGACAAACTGTATTTTAACATTTACAAAGAATATTCTCCAAGCCTCTTAACAATTTTGAAAATTGTGAGGCATGGGCGGTGTTTTGGGGAACATGCTTTAAAATAAGGTTGGAAAATTCTTTACTGCTGTGGCTGAAGTTTTTGAAAAGGTTAACAATTTTTTTTGAAAAATTTCATTTGTATGGGTTTGAGCTCATGGAAGCAACATAGAAATTTGACTGTTTCTGGCTATGTGCTAACATATCCCAAACACATTGAGGCATGCCCTGCGCAAAGTTGACCATTTTTGTTAAGTCTGTCTATGCATGGTTTATTATTTATTAAATAACCTAATACAAATTCATTTTTGTGTTTATCAGTAATACACCGCCTTTTCTTCACAAACTACAATTACTAACCTATTACCATTATAGGATTATTCTTAAGAGTTCCTCAGGTTTCTAATTCTTTCCTTACTTTCAATTTCTAAGTTAGCAACTGATAATTATATAGGGGATATAAAACATCACTCAATTTTCAAACTCCAGTGATTTGCTTTTTTTCATAATTAGAGCTAATTATTCAGATGCTTAGATCACATTGAATTAAAGTTAAATAAATCAATTTAGGAGCAGTGAAATTTAACTAAGAACGAATGATATAAATAATGCAATATTAAGTTGAATGTTTTTCACGAACCAACTCAATACATCATCGGCAGTGAATAAAGAGAAAAACTTGCATTTTCAAGATGGTTTGAAATTATGTTTTTGAAAGGATCATTTACAAACAAACCAATCTCTGTAATGGTTGCAAACAAAGATTTGAAATTATGACTAGTTATATTTGGTCCCGTCCGGTCCCTGTCCTTGTTTGGTACCGATAGTCATTAGGGTCATTAATTTTGCTATCAATTTTTTTATTTGATAACGAAATTATTCAATGTGTTAATTATCATATAGCTGAGTTAGTAATGTTGATTGTGTATCCACATATTATATCATATCACATCTGTACTAATTTGGATTTGCAATAACTGAAACAATTAGTTGTTTTCACTTTGACTATCATAAAATAACAGGTTCTATTCCTCAGATATACAGTGGCGGAAAAAAGTAATGAGACAGTAACAAGAGTATGTTAAAACAGAAAGTTATAACATAATGTTATTCTGATTTTCAGGATAAATTGCTCTCTCCGGAATGGCATATCGATTGTAGTACTTTAAAGATACTTAAAAGATAATTGTATGTCATGTGGAATATTCCTGAGCACATTGATCTTGGCCATTCCAATCCAGGTCGGAAAAAAGTAATGAGACAACAAATGTTAAATGCACTTGCCTTGTTGGCTGCCATGAAAAAACATTTCAAATCTGTATTCAGCTGAATAGAAATACAATACAGATTAAAAAAAGTATCTAGTAGGCAGTTGGGTTGCCTTTATTACGAATGCAGCTTGAAATTCGAGCTTCCATGGATTCAAAGAGCTTATTGATGTAGTCATTGGGTATAGCTGCGAATTCCTCTTTAGTAACATCCCAAAGCTTTGACAAACTCGAAGGTAATCTTTCCCGCACTCTTTTCTTCAGCTCTGTCCACAAATTCTCGATGATGTTGAGATCAGGTGACTGTGCTGGCCAACTTTGTAGGACTCCGATTCCATTGTCCTCCATGAACTGCCTTGATAGCCGGGATGTATGAGAAGGCGCACCATCCTGCTGTAGCAGTTCATTGTCACAAAGACGTGGGATGAGGTGAGCCTCCAAAATTCTTGTGTACTGCAAGCTGTTCATGTTCTCATCAACTTTTGCAATGACTCTCTTCCCGGACGCCCAGATTGCTGCCCACACCATTATTGCTCCACCTCCATGTTTAACGGTTTTAGCCGTAAACCTAGGGTGGTATCTGTACTGAGGGCCAGTAGGTCTTCGTACACGGACAGTAACATTTGGCTTTAACTGAATTTTGCTTTCATCCGAAAACACAACCTTTTGCCAATCGTTGGAAGTCATTGACCTTTCACATCCCTTCGCCCAATTGAATCGAGACATTCTTTGCTTCTTGGTCAACCATGGCTTCTTAGCTGCTGTTCTCCCAAAAAGTCCATGTCGTCTTAGTATTCCACGAACAGTTCTTGTAGTAACACACGAGCCATCCTTCCAGTCAACTTGAAGCTGTCTGGCAGTCAAAATGGGGATTGGACATTGATAATCTAATGAGGTGTCTCTCAGAGATTGAAGTCACTTTTCTTGGCCTGCCAGACTTTGAAGCAACTTCCGGTGTTCCGCGGGTTTCTATTTGCTTTGCAATTCTCCCAACTGTACTTCTTGGAATTGACAAAGACTTTGAAATTAGACTCAATGATAGTCCCTCTGTCCTCTTTTGACCAACAAGTTTTCGCAATTCAACCGTCGTGTAATGCATGATGACATAGAATGGATGTGTCCCCTGAGGACTGTTTTGATGCACACTTTAGCCCTTGCTAATTGCTGCTTTATCTTGTCAATCAGGATTAATTTTATGAAGCTACCGATCTTCAAAGAAGTATTAAGTCAAGTGTCTCATTACATATTTCCGCACAACAATAGTCAACCTGCACATCAAACACGCACTGCGCTTCCTTGAGAGGGGATTTCCACTCATGTTATGGATTATGTATATGTCCATCAACAATACATTAGCATCAAGGGTTGAAGTGTTTGTCCTATATCAGCAATTACGGATTATGCTGATTTCGATAATTAAGTCAGAACTGTCTCATTACTTTTTTCCGCCACTGTATATATATATATATATATATATATATAAGCACTTATTGATGCATTTTAACCACTTATGGGTCATCGTCAGAATATAATAAAACTACAAAAATACTACACTAAATAATTAAAAAATCATATATACATGCATTAACTAAAATAAATAAGTTCTTTTGATGTAATTAACGTGCTTGTTTAAAATATAATTATGATCTTCTTTCTTTAATATAATTGCTTCTGCTATTTTGGTGTTCTTTGTTCTTATTATGATGTCAAAATTATTTTCTTTAAGTTCGTGAGGATGTTGATAGATGTCTGTATTTAAATGTCCATTTAGATTTTCTTTTATTCTCTTTCCGAATTGTCGAACTGTTTCACCAATGTACAATTTATTGCAATTTTCACATTTATATCTATAGACAATTGATGAAACAAGTTCTTTTGGAATTATAATTATAGATGGGAACTCATTTATCATAAACATTTTAGCCATAAAATGGAAGGTCTTGAAGGGACGCTCCTTCATATAATCACTGGTTTGCTGCATTTACTTTCCGAGAGAAGGATTAAAATTTATGACAAAGCATTGGAATTCTGGTAATCAGCTCTCTTCGAGTGTGAGGAGGAATAGAAATGCACGCTCTCAGTATTAATTAGCGAAAGTGGGAATGTTTTTCAGAATTTGTAATTATGCTGTAATTTCTCAATGCTTTCCTCATTATTGTTAAAATACTTTCAAAATTTAACGCTGTACCATTTCCCGAGCGTGAAATTGCGTCAAGCTAAGCTGGTTAATCTTGTTAGCTTATGTCGCATTTTTCTTTTAAAAATAATTTCAAAATATGGATGAACTACTGGGCCAATATGCTTTTATGTCCAGATCCGCAAATACTCTTCATTCAAGAATTATGTAATAGGTGCCCTTGGTCGGGTATATCTACACCACTTAATGAAGTGATTTTTATTCAGATTTTAAAAGGAGCCGACAATTTAGAGTCAAGCCCTAACTCAATTTTTTATGGGGCTGTGAATCAAAGATCGTAATTCTATAAAATACAGCAAAGCAAGAGAAAATTGACGTAGAATCGAGAGTCAGTATCTGCGTGTTACTCGACTTTTATATTTTTTTAAATTAATATAAACACAGTTTGATTATGGTGATGTTTCATACGTTTTTTACAATGACTTTCGTAAAGCATTTGATAGTATTCCACATGATCGTTTACATGAAAATTTGCATAACTTTGGTATTGGAGATAACCTGTTGAAGTTATTGTAATCCTATCACCTGTGATAGGTGACAGAGAGTTATAGTTTATAATTGCAATTCGAAATATTTACCTATCACATGGGAAGTACCTCAAGGGTCTGTTTTAGGTCCAATACTTTTTACAAATTTTTATTAATGGTTTACCTGATATTTTCCGACAAGCTATGCCTTTTATATTTGCAGATGATTTGAAGCTTCTGGCATTTCCTACTGATTGACTTTTTATAGATGACTTTATACTTCTTCAAGACTGCTCTGTTGAACACAAGCTTTCTTTCAATATCAAAAAATTTCAGCTTAATTGAATTTTCATATTTTGTAAAGACACAAGCTTACAGTTTTTAGATCATCAAATTTGTTTTTCACCGAAAGTAAAAGATCTTGGGCTTATTGATTCTCATGATTTATCTTAGAAAAATCATATTAATTTTAAAATAAAATCGTGTACAAATACCTTCTTGAAGCTAAAACGACTGATACCATTCAATAGGCACTGGAAAGTTAAATTGCAATTATATAATTCTATGACATTGTCATCAATTATTTAATCTAGGCTTTTGTGGTATGGTATTCAAACCTGTCTATGCTTGGTAAGCTTGAACGATTTCAAAGTAGATGCGCTCATTTGATATATTTAGAACAACAATATCTTGAAAGTTTGAAAATGGTGAATATTTTTATGTAATAATAACTATTTCTTATAAATTACAATAATTAATAAATTTTTTAAACAAGATTTTAATTGAACATAATGCTTTCAATCTTTTTAGCAACTTGTACGTCTATTTTCCTTTCAGAACTAATTTAATATCATCAAAGAAATTGCTATTTAGATGACCACATCATAGAAAACAGACGACGTTAACTTTATACTTTCATCGCATTTCAAATATGGTCAATTTTATTCCCTTCAGAAAGTGAAGCACTGCTGGTAAGTGAATTAAAGTAAGAAATTTTTACCTTACGATAGTGTACCGCAGTTTTAAGTAAAGTAAATTACAGTAATATAAGCAAAATTGATTTCAATGTGATAGTCGCTGAAAATTTATTGCACAAACAGGATATAAATTAAATCAATAATTACAAAGAATTACTCTACTTTACCTTCCTCAGTCTACGACGAACTAGGTAAAATCCAATTAAGTCTACTTTACTTTAATTACTTTACGGCAGTGTACGACTAGGGTAAGAGATTATTTTTGGAAAAATTTTGTATTATATTGTAACAACTCACTTTGCTCAAAATCATTGATTTGTTTTAAATTGTCGTAAGCGTATTTGTTTTCAATAATTTGTAATTTAAATAAATTATTAAATTTATTATAATTAAAGCCAACTGACAGAAAACCGTTGGTTAGCTCAATTGAAACTAAAAAAAACCTCAAATAGACCCAATCCACAGGATTGCATATTCTTACTATAAATCGCCTCATAATCAATGTTGTAATTATAACACATTATTAATAAGGTTTAAGGATCTAAACATCAAAAAAACTCACAAATGTTATGGTGTCTCTAACTCTGTACAATATTCATGTAGGTCGGAATGGCCCACTACCAGGACGGTCCGGCTCCAGAATTTAAGAAATTACGAATAAAATTTTGTAATTTTGGCATTTACTTGCATTATTCTAGAAAAGTTTAGCAAATTAAGAATCAGCCATAAAAGTTATCCGTTGAAAATGGGTCATCAATAATATCACTAAACGAGCAAAAGCGAACTACATCCAACTCAGACCCGCACAAATACATCAGCTTGATTGATTAAATCTACTATTGAATGTAAGGCCAAATTTCTCACCTTACCAAAAGATAAAAATTCCATCAGGCATTCACTTAAATAATTTTTCTAAAATTATCTTGAATATATTAAGGCTAAAAGCAATAAAATTAACTAAACGTTAGGTTTAGAATGATCAAAAAATTTACACCTGCACAACAGCATTGCAAGGTTTGGATACGGGATTCAGAAAACCCTTTCATTACAACTAATTTTTCTTTTGAAAAAAATCACTAGTTCGTTAAATATTAATAACAGAGAAGAAATTCTGTTGCAAGAAAGAATTCATTTAAATCTTATTTTAGTAGCATGCTACAACTTTGGAACATCGACTTTTCTTAATTTAAATATGATAAAAGATTTATAAGTGGTCTCTAGAGCAACGTCTGCGCAGTAGTGAGAATTATTTAGTGACATTATGTCTTCTAACATCAGAAAACCGCAGACAATTCCAAAATAATCACAGACAAATCAGAAGAATTCCCAAAGCACTGGGAAGTTATCTGCGGAAATTCCATTTAATATAACGGCATGATCTCCGGGAATCTAGGAAAAACTAGTAAGAGTCATCCAACAATATAATCTAAGGCATACAAAAATGCAACAGTTGTTCAAAAAGCAACTCAGAATATACGTAGAAATTCTCGAACACATTTTATAATAATTTTTTTTTCATTTATGGTAAATAAGCGAAAAATGTATTTCCTCATAAACTTCTTTAAAAACCAAATATATAAGTGCTTGTTAATATTTAGAATGCTAAGATAGTTCCATTCTGATTGAAAACAGGAGTAAAGAAGACTTCTGCCAGACATTCAGATTTCCTGCACAAGTATTCAGTTACATATGCCATAAAGTAATCAATAAATGGCAGTTGGAGCAGTAGATATATATCTTCTGAAACAGTAATTTGATCTGCTATCAGTAATATTCTATAGTTCTATACCAACTTAAAAAGACCAAGAAATATGCTTTTGGACGTTGGAGCATTCGATGCTGAAATTAAAGAGTATCTTCTCATTTTGATGCCACTGTATATGATAAAATAGGTAAGATTGCTAAATTGTAGTTTCTTTACAGCATTTAATGATATTGACGAGAGATTCCAAATTGTTCTTTCTAAATAATATATTCAAGTTCCATTTTGTAGTAAAATCGGAGCGATGCAAGGTATATGTAGGAGTTTACGATTTCGATTGGGTGGTATCACCACAAAAAGACATCCCTGAATGACAGTTTGTCAGTCCTTGGAAATTTGATAATCTTCGTTTACTTTGTGGTTTTTTTAGTCTACTTTGTTTATACAATTAGTCCAGTACTTCCAGAGATACTGCACTCCCTTGTATTTCTCATTATTTAAATGATGTCGTTGGAAGTGTCTACAGCATCAGTTGTTGATCTCTCTAAGCAGAATCGATATTGTTCATTTGGAATTCACAATCTTGGATATAGCTTATTCGTAATCCTCTTTGTGAAAGATGTGTATTTGATACATAACAAAGCGATTCCTCTTTAGAGTACACTTACTACAGTTACTTTCCATTAATCTACGAGTTGACCAGTTTGAAGAATTGTATTAAACAATGGTAGTATTCCAAGTGCTTTTTCGCAGATAAATGGATCATTTACCTATCTAATGGTGGACATTATTTCAATAAAAATCCAGAGGAACTGTCTTTTAACCAAGCAATTTTTTAAAATGCTGATGGCACTTGAAAACAAGAAGACCCTCATAGCTCAAGAACTAATAAAAATATCCACAATCTAAATGCACAACGGGATGACGATTGTCTTCTTTTTCATTTTTGTTTAAAACAGCGCACTTCGAAATCCCATTGAGTTTGCAATTGCAAGAAATTTTCTTTGATTTTGCACATAGCTCGCCCCAATAAGTTTAGCTAGTCTGACTACATAAATAGAGGTTATTAAGGTTAAAACCCCAGACTATTTAAAGTTAAGAGTATAGTCAATATTTTTGTTATATGTGAATTTCATGATACATAGGTGATCAGCATTTTGTAACGTATTATTCAATAATTCACTGTATTTCCTGTAAAAAAAATCTCCATGTAGAGTAGAAAAAAACTAAAGAAAAGAAGGCACCATCGAAAAGTTATATAAACCGTTTAAAAATTATCACAAACTGAGAAATATCTAAGCGCTTGCATAAAAAATACTTATTACATATTTCCGTTATAATCCGAGGATAGACATTTTTCTGACGTAAATACAAGAATTAGAGAGGCTCATCCTAAAATGTAATTAAGTCTTGTATATATTACAAAAAATAAAATGACAATAATAAAAATAATAACTCTAAGGAATATTTGCGATGTATAAGATAACAATGTTATAAATTGATTAAATGCAAGGAAGCATTCCATAAACTAGGGAAATTTGTAGTTGGAGACTATTTAATTAAATCTCAGCTGACTCGTCATTATATGGAGAAATTCCCAGTTGAATTTCCGCAATTTAGTGATAGTTTGAAAGTTTCCTTTTCCTTTGTACTATCGCGTTTTTGTTGACTGCATTTCAAAAAAGCTACACTATTAAGCAATTTATAGCTATTTCTGTCAACAAGTGCAATTGATAGAGGCAGAGAGGATGAAGTTATTGCCATAAACAATGCGTTTTTATCGCAATTAATCAATAGAGACTATTATATGGTAACTACAATAGCATTCCCTAAATTTTTAAATAACAGTTCTCAATTAGAAATAATATAAATATTTTTAATAATACTTTCAATTATATTTTCCTATAAAAAACTGCTGCGTCTGTTGGGAATAGTGTTTCGAAATTGCTGTTCAAATTCACAATGAGATTGGTAGTAGAAATGGGAATTCCCACTTCTCTCCTACGACAAGGCTGAGTTAGGAGGAATAATGAGCGGAGAGAACTAGAACCAAAAAAGTGAGGAAATACTAGAAGCAGAGTGGGCTCTCAACATAAATGCAGTCAACAGTTCCTATATTCCAAGGACATAAAGTAGGAGAGCCTAGCAACTGTGAAAAACAATGAAATCAGTCAGATATATTATCAGTGATAATATATTACTAAAGGAATACATATATAAATATTCATAAAATAGGTTATTGGGATTCACAAAGAAAACACAAGAAGCGAAAAAGAAGATGAAAGAAAAAAGTTGTACAGTGTAGAATAAGGCAGGTTAACCTAAGCAGAAAACAATGAGACAAATTGCTGCAAAAGGTTGGTTTCAAGAAATAATGCGAGCAAACATTGATTGTATAGAACAAGAGCAGCAATTATTATCAACTGAGCGAAGAGCACATAAGCACAATTGAGAGACGATTTATAATTGAAAATTGTGATATCTCATATATGATTGTGACAAGGTGGTGAAGAATAAGTATAGTTTCAGGCATAAAAATCTGGGGAACACAATACACTAGAACTTAATTACCTGGAGACAAGTGGTATGAACATCAGGAACTAGTGGATAATCAAAAATAAATAGAATGATCAGGGTGAAAGAACGGACGGAAGGGAAAAAGGTAGTTTACAGGCATAAAGAGATCGTCGAAAAGCTGCCGAACCTTACGTTTTGAAAACTTGGCCAATCAGCAGTGGATCGAACACTTAGAACAGCAATTTAGAAATGTATAATAAGCAAATTGCTGCACTTATCAGTTTATTGAAAAATACTGTATAAATTAATTGCTGATTATAAAAATAAACAAAAATTAATACATGTATATTATTTTGCAACACTGTTCAAAATTATTTATACAAACCTAACGCTAAGACAAGCATATTTTTTGAATTCATAATGAAAGATATAAGTTTGAAGTTCACGTCGATCTTTGATAGAACATAATTTTAAGTATAATTAAACTTTTAAAAATCACTAGATGATTACCAGACAATATGGATGTACCATCCATCTTCATTAATAAGGTAATTTGCATGAAATTCGTCACAAACACAACGTTCACTACAATAGTATCGAGGAATTTTATGCATAAACAACACCCCCTTGGACAGGCTAGAGATGAAACAATTGCATTCGAAACCAAAATCAGTTGCGGATTTGAGTACTGACAGCAACGGTCATGGTGACAGGAAGGGGACGCACCACACTCATTAATACTTTAAATCTATGAATAATCTTTTATGTTTTAAATAGCATCATCTATGCAAAAACTCATTTTCTAAGTCATTATGTGTGTGTACTTGTTTTGGACTAAAAATATCCTAATTAATTCTGCATTTATAGCCAGGCACAAAATATTTTAATGAATGATTATTGAAAACATTCCAAAGTTTGCCATTGCTTGAAATAGGATATCGAAACAATCCCTCGTGTTGCCCCCTTTGGCCCCCAGGATCTACGCCATTGGATATTAACAGATCTTAGAATTTTATTTCTTAATTCTACATGGCATAAATATCACGTAACTAACAGTTTTGGCAGCAATTAAAAAGCAAAAAGTAGTAAAGATGAAAAATTACTATTTAGAAGCTTTCGAGAGTAAGCATTGTTCTGCACCGTGTAGCTGTTTATGACAACCTGAAGAATCTTGTTTTGGTCAGGGAAATACGTTCAATGTTGCATTGTCTATTAAATCAATAATTTTTTTTACAACGAGGCCCACCAATGACCATTGACTTTGTTCAATATCAAGCCCATCTCTGTCCCAGCCCGCAGTAGTCCACAAGTATCCATGGCCTTAGACACACACTGTTAGTAAATACAAAGTTTGCACATCAATTCAATCTTGTAAAATTTTTTTGACGACGGATTTCTCTGCCGTCACATGATTTTATGGAATATGTGTTTTGCTGCTACTCTTATTGTACCAAATCTAAAACGCAATATTGCCGAAATAGTTTATTTAATTGTCTTTAAGAAATTGGTGATGTAGTTCTGCTTAGATCTACACCAAAATCTGTATTCATGAATTTGGTTAATATTTTTCTTAAAGGACTTTCGGTTTTGAATAAGGCACAGCAAAGCAATACTAAAAAGTTAGCCAAATTTACATAATCAATTTAAATTTTGTAAAGTGAAAATAATCTTTAATGCTTTTTATTCAAAACAAAATTTACATGTTATTTTACCTGTAACATTTAATTTTTAATTATTAAATAATGGTTTTTCATTACAATACTGATGTAGTTATTAGCTATATAGTGATTTTGAAATTTAAATACAGCTGAATGCTATAAATTTTATTGTGTATGAAAAATGTCATTTTGACATGAAAATACAAAATATTGAGCCAACCCTATAGTTTTAAGTGAAATTTTCGGTGTCATCTCTTGTTATTATGTACTCCTTGGTAAGGTTGTAGCATTTTTACCAGGGCTTCGGAGCAAGACAAATATGAAGCTGCTCCAACTCTAACTCCAGAGAACATTCCGATGGAATTTCAGGAGTGTTGGATACCAATGGTTCCAGCTCCTATTCCGGCTCCTTTACGATTTAAGCTACAATATATTCCCTAATAAAAATATTCATTTGGGAATTTTTTCAAACTTATTTGATTTTTTTCAATTTTTAACGATATTTTGTAACATATAGCTCTTTGTGGAACAAAAATTTAATAAAAAAAGCTTTAGAGCTGGAGTTTTTCTTCTGCTCCACCTGCATTTTAAATGATGCGCCAGCTCTGCCCTTACAATTAATAATTCGTTTTATTCAATCTGGGTGTAAGTCTAGATACATTATGAGAAATTTGATGCATATTACATACAATAAAATTCGCGGCAAAGTCTGTCACGGCTGCAAATGAAAATTGGCGGCCAGCTAGGGCCAGACTAGAAGCTCCAGCCTCAAAACACTACTTCATACATACCAATACTGTACTGCAGGAAGTAATTCGGCAAGGTAGTACACTACCCACCACTTTTATTAGACCATTTGGTTTTTTCAAAATATATTGTTACCTAAGTCATAAAAATTTATTAAATAACAATTACGACATGCCTAATACAATTGTATTAATGTATAAATGCATTAGAACTAGTGGATATTGACAAATACCCAAAAAATTTTAATATTCGGACTGTGTACACCTTTTGCGGCGATCACATTCTTCAACCTATCTGGCATAGTAGACACGTATTTCTTCAAAGTTGCACTAGATATCTTGTCCCAAGCCTTCTCCAATGCCTTAAAAGACTTTCAGTGGAAAACCAGTTGATTTGTCCACCATTGAGTCAACAAGATCCCAGACTTGTTCGATGGGATTAAGATCCGGAATTTGCGGGGGCCATACCATCCTTTTGAGAGCTCCAGCTTCTTCTTTTCGGGCCAAATAATTACGACAGCAATGGGATGCATGCTTAGGGTCGTTATCTTCTTGGAAGACAAATCCTTTCCCAACCAAGCGTTTGCCAAAGGGGACTGCATACATACTAAGATGTTATGATACACCTTTTTATCCATGATGCCATTGATTTCCGAGGTTGGATGCGGTCATGCATTCCCAAACCATGACGCTACCACCACCATGTTTCATTGTACGGGTTAAGCAATTGTTTTTATACCTTTCGCCAGCCCTGCGTCGAACATAAACACGCTGTTTGGTACCAACCAATTCAAACTTGAATTCGTCAGTCAAAAGAACTCGTTTCCAGTCCTCCATGGTCCAGTGCAGGTATTCCCGGGCGAATTTCAGTCGCTTTAACTTGTTTACCTTTCGGAGTAAAGGCTTTTTGCAGACAACACGACCATTTAAACCCATTTTCTTGAGACTTCGCCTAACTGTAGTCTGACTGACTTTGGCTTTTTCATTTTTGGTGGAATTCAGCTCCTCAGTAAGGTGCCTTGAAGTATTTCTGCGGTCTCTTAGGGATTGGATACGAAGAAACTTGGCATCTGTGGGTGAAATCTTGGGCTTTTGACCCCTTGCTTTACGAGTTTAATGGGACTTTGTTTATTAAAAACGGACAATAGCATAGGCAACTACACTGTGAGAACAGCCTATGTCCCTCCCAATTCTTCTTAGGCTCCATCCAGACTCATATAATGCCAGGAACCGAATCCTTTGCTCCTTTGTAAGCTCTTTCCGTTTAGGCAAAGTGAAACCTTGCTCTAAAAGATCATGTATAATGGTGTATAGGAGATGATATCATATGGTAGTGAACTTCTCATTAATATATCTTAATTGGTGGTCAACAAAACGCATTGAACTATGATATGAGTTGTAAATGATGCAATACTAATATATTAACTCAAGAAAGTTATTACCGACCACCTAATTGAAGTTTCTAGACTTAGTAATTTTTCAAAATTGTTGAGAAAAAAATGCCCAGGGCCCCTCAAAAGTATACCAATTTACGGGAATGTTGAATTTAATATATTTAGCAATTTTTGGAATAAAAATTTGGCCACTGAATACCAAAATATAGGTCATTTTTTTGAAAAAACCAAATGGTCTAATAAAAGTGGCGTATACTCTACATTCCTGTTAAGATTAAGCGATAAATCATTTCATTTATAATGATATTCAATATTACATGCAAAAATTATCCAAAACATTTTGAAATCTGGTTAAACAGAAAAAGCTACAATATTCAAGAAAAATATGTAAGAATAAATTTGAAGGAGGGGATACTCTTTCAGAAAATGGATTCATAATTATTAATATCATCATTATTTACCTAAGTTTATATCTGACAACAAATTTTGAAATAAATTTTTCAACCTCTAATGCGTGACAAATATTTTATTTAGTTATATGTATCTAAAGACTGACGAGTAGCATAATCCGCAAGTAACACGTATATATTTAAAATTGATGGATTGCTGTCAGCTTAAGAAAAAATAACACAAATGTCAGGAAATTGAAATTCGCTGACATCATAATTAAGACTTTACCACAATTGATATATTTATGTGCAACAATGGACAACAAATTAAGATTTATTGGCCATGATGTAAAATGATAATTTCAACAGCTTTGCCTAAAGATATTTTTAAATGCATTCTAAATAATTAATTATGATTTTATATTGGATCGCGCTAAATTACCATTAAACTGTTTGGGTTACAGCAGTTTGAATTTAAAATATTATTTTGTTCGAAGGCTCTTAATTTTGTTAAGGTTAAATATTTTACTCTCTTCCAATTAAGGATTTTGATTTTGGAGCAATCCATAATTGTTGATAAATTAGAGATAGATGATTGCCGGGGGTTTATGTTAGGGCTTAGTACATCGAATACATTTGCTAAAATAATTTTAGTGTATAATTTATTATTAAACACTTTGATTTTATAGCACGGTTGCCTTTTCACAGAACTTTCTTGATTTTTTAATAGTTCATGTAATAAACGAAATTGTACAATGAGAAAAGTAAAATTCAAAAGGAAGTTTCAAAAACATGTAAACAAGAAATTGAGTTAACATTCGCTCGCATTGCTTGTCAAAAATTTGCAATAAAGTACGAATAAGCAAATCATTTAAAAATTGGCTTAATTAACAACTAACTTGTAAATATTTTTTCTTAAAGTACTTTCACAATAAGGAAAAGTTTTTCTTCTTTTATTTAAATTTACATAGGACAGTCTTTGAAGCATTGCTTACATCAGGTTTAAAGCGTCCCTAAAAAAATCCAGAGTAAATTTGCAAAATCGTATTGTGTTAATTCCTAATCACAATTTTGGCGATGTCTCTCAAACCAATTCAACTTTTGAAGGTCCATCAATACAGGTAAAACCAAATGTTGTTCACATTTAGTTTTCAAAATTTCAGTTGCCTTAATAAACGAGTAGATACGAAATCTCATCATAATGGTTTTTCTATGACATTAATTGACTTCTGTTTGTGGGAAACAAAAATTTTCAACAATTTACAAGTAGTTCATAATAAGTGTTCTGTTTTATTATTATAATGAGAGTATGCTACGTGAATAAGAACAAGAAATACGAATTGCATGTAACAGCTTTTTAACAACAAATTTATGATAATTTTCTTTATCTAACATGTAGGTAGTTGAAAGGAAACAATAGCGTAAGCATTAAATATGGAAAGCAGAAATTCACTCATTCTCAAATTTAATAATTTTAAAAGGAAGAAAGGTAATTTATTCAAATTTACATAAAATTCTTAGAGTAATGTTCAATTTATTATGCATTCTTTATTAATTTCATTCATTGTCAAACGACTCATTCATAAATATGACCATTTTTATACGACAGCTTCGTTGCTGAGCAACTGAGTGATTTGAATAGAATTGATTGAGTTGCAACGGTTTTCCCTGAAGAGCAAAATTATTTCTGCAATGCATTCAAACAATGAATGTAAATACGTGACAAACTTTCATTGATCATACCAATATTGGATTTTCTGAAATGACACATTTCAAGACAATTTCTTAATAGCACTAAAAGATTAACTGCATCATTACCAAAATGAATTTATTTTTGTATAAAAATCACT
The DNA here is from genome assembly GCA_900660155.1 of Hofstenia miamia. NCBI lineage: Eukaryota > Metazoa > Xenacoelomorpha > Acoela > Hofsteniidae > Hofstenia > Hofstenia miamia. The sequence continues at coordinate 3,761,106 of CABFPE010000001.1, forward strand.
GTATGGATTGAATCATTGAATATTGGTGAAATTCATTTTGAAGCAAATCGCTAATTCTGACTTTTACAATGAAAAACATGAGTGCACAGACAAGCACCTTTCAACGATGACAAAAAGAATTTTTTGTTCACAACGAGGGTTTTTTGATGTACTTGCATTCAGAAGAACAACTTTTTGACATATATCAATGATATATGTAAATCAAAGCATGGCATTTCATTACATCCTTAACCAACGTGCAAAGCTTTTAAAATATATTCTAACAGCTTGTCATTTCATAGAAAATACATTGAAAAAGTTATTCTTTTACATCATAGTCAATCCTTATATCAAGGTTTTTTTGATATTCATTACAGCAACGAAGGTTTACAATCAAACACTTTGATGTTGAAAGTCAGAATAATAATTATATATAAATAATTGCGTATATGAACAAATTGACGGAATGGCAATGAGTTCACCATTGGGTTCAACAATGGCTGCTTTTACCATGGACTTGATTGAGTCTAAATTTAATTCACTAATCAGTCCAAAGCCATTATTATACTTAAGATATGTCGATGACATTTTTACATTATTTGAAAATAAGTTGGAAATTAAAAATTTCAAAAGATATTTAAACAACCAAGTTGAAGAACTAAAATTTACCGTCGAAATAGAAAAAGATCAAACTTTAAACTTCTTAGACATATCAATCATTAAAAAAGAAAAAACATATGAAACCAAGTTATACATAAAACCAACAAATACAGGATTATA
>CABFPE010000001.1:3765045-3779225 GCA_900660155.1 Hofstenia miamia
ACATATATACATATATATATATTTACGAAGGAGTTCTTAATTAAGAACTCCTTGATATATACATATATATATATATATATATATATATATATACATCAATGGCGGATTCAGATGGTGGCGTGTCCCTGAGCTATAAATTACAAAAATTTCATTGAGTACATTTAGTAAACTTAATTACTTTTTTGCATTCTATATTATTTATTTTCACCAAGAGTTAAAAAACAGGTGTTTGTTTTTACAACACATTTGTTGATAGCACATGTACTTAAAAACATTAGGATGTGCATGGTTCTTCCTAGCAAAAATCGCTGGATCCGCTCCTATATATAAGTTTCATACAGTTATTTACATCAAGTTTTTCATGGGAGCTGCAGCAGTTGTAGTTCAGTGATGACCATTTAAATTGTTTTTAAATTGAATTTAAAACTTGGCATCTGTGGTAACAGAAGCTTAAAGTTAACTATTTTTTGCGAATTCTTGAACAATCCATAAGTTCTAGAGAGAGACAATTTTACTTATGCATTATGATCAAAGATAAAAACGGGTTGAAGGTAATGTAAAAATATCAATAAAATAACTTTTCTTGCATGAATCTAAAAGTAGTATTTCTAAATTCAATTATTCAATTATATTCAACTATATGTTTAGCCCATAAATTAGTGAATATTTTATCATTATTTTCTTATGCACACTCAGAGTTACTGTTTTGAATTCATTTGATCACTAAAACCCCATTTTGATGCTAAAAATCAAAAGTAAACAGAGCCATAAAATTTTCTACTGAATTTTTTGGATGCATCATCAACTTCAGCGTTATAATCACCCACCGGCCAGTCGGTTTTAGACGGTAGCCGGGCTTTTAAAGTGATGACCTTGTGTTGACCGGACAAAATGTCTGAGATATCGGCCTAGAAAATGTATCTAAATATGGAAAAATTCATCCTTTCAATGCATTTCAAAAATATTCGCTCAACAGTAGTAGATTATATTTACGTGATGATAACTTAACTCATTTTGGTGCTTGGTCAAGCGATAGTTAACATTTAGAGTGAAAAATTAAGATTGAAGTTATGCTGTTCTTTTTATATATACATTTTATATGGGCCTAACTCTTTAGTCATAGTGATACTAATGCAATAGAAAAGCAGAATCTAAGCTAGTAGCAGGGCTATTAAATTTCCGTGACCATGAAATTCCGTTACCATTTAGAACCAATTAATACTTCAAATATGCCAGTATTTGGGGATAAAGTAGTGTGCTAATCCTTTAGGAACATAAAATTTATCATATACTTATTTTATAGAGGAACAGTATGTTATGATGTAAATGTTATATACAGGGCTGTGCAAATTAATTCGGACAACATTGAAATTGAACTTTGCTTTAACAAATGCCTTGAATAATAATAATAATAATAATAATAATAATAATAATAATAATAATAATGGCAGGTAGCCAAGGTGGTAAAGACGCAGATTGGTAAGCTGAGGTTAAGCTAACTGTGATCGTGGTTACAAAACTTGATGACTTAGCTCACAGGGTAGGAAGCACTCTAAAGCCTTGGTTGGCAACTTCCTATGACAATGTGAGTCCAAAATCAAACACAAAATCAAAACACTGGTGAGAAGTCATGAAAGAGCAAAGGCCCTCAGTCCCCGGTATTCCTTCAATGGTCAGAGGGTGCTAAGAATCTCCGGACAACAGGCGGACTACACAACCGGGAGTGTGGGCTCGAGAAGTGGCAGTATAGGATCCACACAGACCAATGGATAACGGCATAAGTGGACAGATGAGCAGAACAGGACAGGATTGGAGTGTTACATAAGAAGCAGGCCAGATGAGAGGGGTTACAGGAAGAGAATGTTGGAAGAATGGAGGAAGGTAGGAACGGGATTTGAAGTTACAGAGCAGAGGCTTGTAGTACAAGTGCGAAAGTCACAGTTGGATGAGAGTAAAGGGAACGTTCAACAGGCTAAGCAAAGGGAAGATGAAGTGATAGATGTTGAGACAGAAGTGGCAGAAGCAGCAGAACCAGCGGATGCAGAAACTGAAGCAGCAATCAAGGAAAAGATGAATTAAGAAATAGGTTGCCAGTTCCAAGAAGAGTTAAGAAAAGTAAGTTAGCAGTAGGAACAGCAAAGGTTAACAAAGTATTAGAAAGGATAGATGCTAAGAGTGTAACAGAGATAAACAGGTTATTGTATGCAGGCACGTAAGAGGTGCTGAAGAATGTAGGCATGGACATGAAGAAGAAAAGACGACAACAAGATAAGGAAGACAGAAGGGATGTACGACAAAGACGAGAGGATGCAAAGATCAGTTGTTGATAGACCAGGCAGTGGTGGAGAATTGTAGAAGAAGGAAGACAAACTTAGCAAAGCAATGGCATAGATAGACTACAGGAATGCATATGACAGCACATCACATTGGTGGGTATTGAGGATGTTAGAGGCCAATGGAGTTTCACGGAAATGGGTTGAGTTTCTAGGGAGAGAGATGGGAAAATGGCAGACATAGGTTGTTGAGGTTCATACGGGCATATTCCAGGGAGACAGCTTAGCACCACTACTGTATAAGTTGGGGAAGAATGGTAGAGAAGTGAGTCACCTGTGGTACATGGACGATCTGAAGATGTGTGCTAGTTCAAGGAAGATGTTGTAGAAACAAGTGGAGATAATGGCAGCACATGAGCAAGCAATAAGAACAAACTGGGTGAAGTTGCATATAGACAGAAGAGTAGAAGTAAGTGATAAGTGTAGACTATGTAAGAAAGAGACGGAGACAGTAGATCATCTGATAGCAGGGTGTGAGAAAGTGGCGCAGAGTGAGTATAAGTTCAGGCATGACAAGGTGGGAAGAATGGTACACTGGAATTTGAGCAGGCAGCATGTGTTAAAAGCAGGAGACAAGTGGTATGAGCACAAGCCACGGGGCATCATAGAAAATGAGCAGGTTAAGATACTGAGGGACTTCAACATAGAGACAAGCAAGGTGATAGAAGCACGGAGACCAGAGATAGTATTGGTAGACAAAGAGAAAAGATTGGGAACAGTGATAGACATAGCAGTACCAAAGGACAGGAATATAGAAAGCAAGGAAAAAGAGAAGATAGACAAGTATAGAGATTTGGCAGAGGAAATAGAAAGGCTGTGGAAATTGAAGAAGGTTAAAGTAGTCCCGGTGTCATACATCAAGAGAAGTGATGGAATTCTTCCAAACAACTGATTTAAGTGTTTTACCATGGGCTGGGAACTCGTCAAATATCAACCCAATAAAAAATTTGTGGGCTATGGCTAAACACAAAATCACAAAAGAAGATTTCTCAATAATGGGAAAGCTTATTTCAGCCATTATCAAAACCTGGTACAATGATAAAGAACTGGAAAAAATATGTTCAGCACTGGTGGCGTCAATGTCAAAGCATGTAAGAAAAGTCATACAGGCCACAGGTGGACATATTTCTTATTAAATGGGAGTGATATATTAAAATTTTTTTATTATTATGTTTTTTTACTTTTTCCACCTCTGTCCCAATTAATTTGCACAGCACTATACTTGTAAAAGTGATACTAATTTTTTGAAATTCCGTTACCCAGTAGTTTTGTCTTCATGGATCAAAGAAAAATGAATTTCTTAAAAAGTAATTCTATCTCATTGATGAACGTACTAAGGAGTCACACATGACGCAATTCAATAAAAAATATATCATTATTGAATGAGTAGCATCCATTTTCATAATGAAAATGAAATACCGTTACTGTTTGACCAGCCCCTTTAGTAAATAATGAAGCGACATATGATGCACTGCATAGCAATATTCTGTGCATATATAAACCTATATAAAAATAATGTTTAGTTACGCATCCAACAAAATATTCAAAACGCACTTTCACAATATTAAGCTGATTGTATGATTGAATCTTGAACCCCCCACTGACGTTGAAGAAGATAACTCTGCTGTAAGCTCTGAGGAAAATGACGTAGGCTTGCAAAAACCGCGAAACAAATATATGTGTTTAAGCTTCTAGTGCTGAACGTGAAAGTCAAGACAGCATTTCAGGTGGTATTGTTACCTACAAAAGATCGTTGATATCCACTGAGTCAGTATCCTGGCTTAAAAGAAGTCTTCGAAAACAATCAATGAGATTGATTTCTAGGTTTTATTTACATCTATACATTATCCTTTACCCACTCACGTGGTTGTTAAACCATCAATTATGGAGCAATATGAAACTCCATTATATGCCGCAAAATCCTTGCAATGTTTTCATTTGGAGAAGAGAATTCGTATTCCAATAGAGAAGTAATTGAAACCAAGATGCTTATGTGTTTACAGCAATCTGACTCTACATATTTCCACAAACCAACAAAGGAAGACTGGCGATAGCATTGATACTGAATCATTCTAAGTATTTACAATATTTATTCAGTTGCACAATGCAGCCTATTATGCAGATAATTTTGAGCATTAAATTGACTCTTTCTTACGTTAGCCCATTTCTTAGTACTGAATATTTAACCCTAAGCAGCCTAGTGTCCTCTTAAAAGGACAAACTGTTTGTTTCTTCATATATACAAAAACTCTTCTAGAAGTCCATTAGGAAAATTGGAAATATTTAATGGTGGACACACCTGTTGGTGAACGTGCTTGGATGTAACCTTGAAAATTTATACTAAACTGTATTGTGATACTAAAGCACTTGAATAGCTTAACTAATTTCAATTCTCTCTATTAGAGTTGAACCGTGTCGCCACCTCAGGGATTTTTTGACGGGTCGTCCGGGTCACAGTGTCAATTTCTCTCGTACAACTTCTGGATCACATTTATAGTAAGTGTAAGAACTAAGTGTTCATAAAACGTTTAATCTTAACAAAGTCGGATTCATTATTATGAAAATGTTGCTTTACGCAAGTGCAATGTGTGCCTTAAATAGTTTCGACGATCTTAGAAGTAGTTTTGAATGTTGATTTTCGTTTTGTTTCTGTAATTGGTTAATAATTAGCTTTAAAATTCTATTCTAAATCCAAATTTAAAGATTTGCTATAAGAATGGGGAATTTAATTCAATAAATTTTGCAGACTGATATTTTAAAACATAGGACATTTAGTTGAAGTTACACTTAGGATCAAACTTTGCTAGCGTTTCATCTTCATAAAAATTATAAGAATTGTTTATTTTACATTCCAAATAATTTGAGAACTTTATCTTTGAATTGAGTTTCTGTCTTTATAATGACCAGAAGCATTTGAATATCTGTTAAGATTAGTGTGATGTGTTGGGTCACTTTAATGTACAGAGTTATCCATAATTAACACTACAACTTTGAAATTATTTCTGCATTTGCGACACACAGTACAACATACAAAAATGTTCAAAAACAACTAACGAATTGGGGGATTAATGTTATTGACATGATCAAACCAAATGACCACCATTTCTTGTGACACAAAGTTCCAAACGAGGAATGAAGGATGCCACAGTTGCCTCAAGCATGTCATTGGGAATTCGATCGAAACATTGTTTAATTCTTTCTTTCAACTCATTGACAGTAGCTGGATATGGGTATGCATAGACAGAAGCCTTCAGGTATCCCCATAACCAAAAGTCGCAGCCATTGAGATCTGGAGATCGAGCAGGCCAGCTGGAGCAGAAACCTCGACTGATTACACGATCTTCACCAAAATTACGTCGCAAAAAATCTTTTGTTATTGTAGCCGTGTGAGGCGTTGCGCCATCTTGTTGGAAAATAGTTCTAGAGAAGGAGCGTCTGGCCTTTAGTTGTGGGACCACGTGTTGATCCAACATTTGACAGTATCTTTGTGAAGTAACTGTGACTGTTTCATCATGTTCCTCAAAGAAGTAGGGTTTTAAGATGAACTTGGAATTAAAGCCGGCCCACACTGTAATTTTGGGAGACCAAAGTGGTTGCTCAAAATGTTCGTGTGGATTTTCCGACGCCCAGATGCGGCAATTCCAGGTGTTTACTTCACCGTTAAGATGGAAATGGGCTTCATCAGTCCAAAGGATGTTTTCGATGAAACCAGGAAACTGGGTGTTGCGCTGAATCATTTCAGTAGCAAAATCAATCCTCGTTTGCTTGTCAGCATCGGTAAGTGCATGCACTAATTGTATACGATAAGGATGAAGCTTCAGTTGTTGAGTCAAGATTCGATGCACCGATGCCTGAGAAATATTGGTTCGACGGGAAATTGCAGTTGTGCTAATCCGGCCATCATGTTGTTCAACAGCCTGCTGCACCACTGGCACTCGTGCTTCCGCAAGACTAGACCGACCTGAGCGTTGCAAATCTGCTACACTGCCTGTGGTATGAAATTTGTCAATTAAGTTTTGCACAGTTGATCTTGCAGGAGCATGTTGTGTCTTCTTGAGTTTCCTGATTGTGCAGAATTTCCTTATTGCATCAGTAATTGATTTTCCACATGTAAAATACAACTCGACTAATAATATTCGATCCTCCAATTTCAGACGAGACATTCTACAATAATGAAAACAAATTATATAATCCACACATATATACTACATGAGTAAATAATATTCATTAATTTCAACCAATAGAAACGTCCAATCAATGACACTTAAGTTGTAGTGTTAATTATGAATAACCCTGTATATGCAAGCGTGTTAACAAAACCTTGCAAGAAATACTTAAAAACGGGTCAAATCGGGTCACCGGACGAATTATTTTACAATTTTCGCGAGTCTCATTGGGTCAACGTGTCAAATACTATCGGGATCGCAAGGGTCACATTTTGTGAGCCGATTACAACTTTTCTCTTCATGCCTAATGTTGAGCAAGGGTGGACGTGAGTTGTGTATATCCGCGCAGGTTGAGTGCGGGTAAATTTTGTGTACACAGATTTCTCATTTCTTTATTGGTGAAAAATTTATATATCGTTTGCGTTTTACGAGCAGGACCTCAGTTGCACTTGGTTGGTTTTGATAGGTAGGACTTATTTGCTATGCCGTCAAGAATTTGTGTTGGTTACCTCTGGCGGAGATAATTTGCTACTAAGCTTCACATGATCACAACCTTCTTACATCCAAACTTGAAGTACTTATCCATGATTACTAATTCGTCCTCTACCACGCCATAATTTTTTGCATACGTGAAGACAAATATTCACTTCAGGCTTAGAGATTCTTTTTGTAAGTTTTGTGGGCATATCGGCAAAAGATTAACCATCTAACAGCGAAGAAAGTACACACCTCATTCTTCGGCGAGATGTTTAATGTTTGCACCATTGCCAAAAAATCTGCCATGACTAAAATGAGATTAGCACATACTGAACAGTCTCAGTCAATACTGTCTATAAAAATTCTTTGTTCTTCTGGCACTACCACAAAGAAACATTTCCGACTCTAAATGACATTGTGCGTCAAGTTTTTACTATGCAGACGGTTAAAATGTTGATTCTGCTAAAAGTCTGCATGTTTATTGTTGACATAGCGAATTTGACAAAATATAGATGTTTTGTGTTTGCAGTATTTCCACATTTATTTGAATATTATTTTTTATCAACTATTCTATTTGTCTGGGTTTGGGTTTGTGTGGGTATAACAAAGCGGAAAATCGTGTGTGGATATTGCAAGACAAAAATGTGGGTCTACTTGGATGCGGGTTGAATATGGATGGGTGTGGATTGCGTCGGGTATGAAAATTCTTGATGTTGAGGTAAATGTATGGCTTACGCATCATGGTATCAAAAAAGAACTTTAACTGGTTCATAACTAGTATTCGATTTCCTAAAGCACATTATGGGGGCTTAAGAACGAAAATGAGAGTGGATATACATCCTTATCTTGTAGTTCTCTCAGATTTTGAGTTCTTTATTAGTCTTGAGCAGCATAAAAAAATTTTAAAACTGTTAACATTTTTAAAAATTCTTAGACTGTTTCAGGCTAAGATCGCCCAATTGAAAATGCTAGGCCAATTAATGCAAAAGGTTTTAAGTAAAGGTGTAGATAAAATAATATATTTTTATTAGGATTTCAAAAGACGAACATGCATACTGTCAGAACACAGCAATATAAATTTTCTTATTAAAATGTTAATGCCATTCTTCTCTATCTCTGTTGGTGAAAAATTTATTCTTAATATATGAAACAGTATCAACAACTCTAATTTTTGGTCTGACTGCTGTCAGAATATGAAAAATATATTTACAACAAAAGCAATTCAATGCAATCATGTACAAAGCTCAATTTTTCGGTTTGAAGCTACTGTTTAATTCATGTGGGATATATTTAACATTTGTAATGTACACGAAACTTATTATGGTTTTCCTCTTTAATGATACCATCCACGTCGTCCCCCATCCATTCTCACATTGCTTCATTTTTATCATTTTGATATTATGTTTTTACAAGAAGTTTTTCTATATTATATACATTTGCTAAGCGCCTACTTTGTAAATACTAATTTTACTTGTTCTTCTATATGCAATAGCGTCAAATTTTTTGAAAATGCTATTACGTTAAGCATTAGTTTTGATGTTCACAATAAAGTTTAATTAAATTTTGACTGAATGAGAGAAGACCTTTAAGAACAATAGCAATTATGCAATTATTTAATTAAGAAAATGTTCTCAATCACATTCAAAAGCCACTTTCAAAAGCCAACAAAAATGTACGAAATTTCAATGCTCTATTGTTAATTAGCTAAAGTATAAAATCAATTCCTACATTTTAAAATACTTAATGAGCTTAAATATGTATATTTAAGCTATGGATATGGGATAGACGTAGAAAAATAATGTACAATTTAGCACTTAATTTATAAATTTTTGATCAAATTTGTTGTTTTATTAATTTTTTTATAAAAAATAATTTATAATTTATGAGACAATGATATTAAATTCAAAAGTCATTTGTGATTAAGAAAAATGTTGAGTAGGTTATTTTTTTCGACTCTTAGTACACTTTCTTTGATTCTTTCTATCTCGAAAAATTCCAATTTTGGGGCTGACGAGATGCAATTTTGACAAAACACGGCTATGGGGGAAGACTTAATTGATGAAGACTAATATTCATAAGCAATGTTTAGATGCGATAATAATGCAATTTGCTCTTTAATAATGCTGCAACGGAAATCTGTTCAAAGAGGCGGAAACAATTTCGGTAGTTTTTGCTGATATTTTGAAAAATATGTTGTAAACATCTTAATCTAAGTGGAATTTGCTTACATGTGGTTGCGGTTTCTTAAATTTAAAAATGTCACATATTTTAAGAATTATATTAAAGGGTGAATTAATTCCAATCCAACATAAGACGAGAAATTTAGAATTTCTTTGAAATTGAAATCGTAATTCACTGTATTTTTCACAATGCATATCAAACGAATAGACATAGTGGTAAGCAAATACCTGTATGGCATGTGTTAAATTATTATTGGAAACGTTTTCGATCTAAAATGTTAAATAAGAGAAAATATATTCAAAGGTGAAAGGAATAGACTACATAGTCGTGATAACATTGAATCCATTTATAAAATATACATGTTATATAGCTATTTAAATTACTGTGATGGAACGGGACGCTCCATCTATTAATAGTACATGTTTTACATCCAAGAATTGCAGTTTGAAGCAACTGAAAAATTTAGGCAAAATTATCTTCTGATAGATACAAACGCTTAAATGTTCCCAAATATTGCCATACAATATAAATTTTATAGCTAAGTGCTTAAATTATTCATGATTGTTTTCATTTTCTTAGGCAGCAAGCTATTATTTTTTTATATATATATATATATATATTTACAGTACTATAATAGAGATCTAATCGTAGTTTTTCAATATTTCACTATCAAAATAAATCCATTTTTCACGCTGTTGCTATGACCAAATATGTAGGCATTAGGGAAAGATTGCTAAGCATATTTTGTAATTTATATGTTATATTTCTATTTACTAGTGCTCCTTTGCGTTCGCTGAAGTTTGTTCACTTTTAATGTCAAAATGATAAACAATGCAAACATTCTTGTATCTCATATACACAAAATACCATTCATTCATTGGTGTAGGGGAGGGGAACCGAACGTTTCTCCTAAACTTTTGAAAGTTGTATTTGCTAAGCTAATGACGCATGTTATCGGGTTCATGAGCTAAGGTCACGGAGAAATCAGATGACACAGGTTGCATTGGAATCACTATTCAGAGTAGTGACTCGTTATACATTTTCAAGAAACTCACCACTTAACACTCAGTTCAAAATACATCTTCACATATACTTAATTCATTCCTTTATCCAAGTGAAAGTCTTTGATGCTAGTGTACTCAGTGTTTTTAAAACATGATTTTATTTAAAATACATTCAAATTTATAAAAAACATTGCTAAATAGTAAGCACCATTCATGTAATTATATTCTTCATATATGAGCATTACTGTTCCTAAAACTTTTCTGCCTACATGTTTGCTAACCTCTACTACCCCACTAATTTTCAAATTTACCATTTATTTCTACATAATAATCAAATGAACGTTCAAAAAGTTCGTACAATTGCATACAAATATATATTTCATAAAAACAAAAGTATCACTACTCTTCAATAAAGTCTAACTTCAATGCACTTAAACCATCGGCGCTCAAGTGCCCTAAGTCCAGCATGGAAGAAGTCTTGTGGCGTGACGTTGAACCATTCATCCACGGCGAATTTCAACTCCTCATCGTCTCAAAAAGTGCCTCGCCGAAGATCGGTGTACAAAGCTCGAAGCAGGTGGAAGTCACTTGGAGCCAGATCGGTGACTGTAGGCTGGGTGAGAAAGCTGTTCGAAGCCCATTTGATTGGTTGTGGCGTATGCCATTCGGCTCTTGTGCATCGGCGCATTGTCATGCAAAACGAGCACAGCACGAGTCAGCAATCCTCGCCTCCTCTCCTCTCCTCGATTGCTTGACGAAGCTTGACCACAGATCCTAGCAGTACGCACCAGTGATGGTAGACTTTCTGGGCAAGTAATCGACAAACAGAAAACCCGTTTGAGCCCCAGACGACTGATGCCAACACCTTGCCTGTAGAAGACTGAGTCCGAAACTTCCCTTGATGTGGCTAGTCATTGTGCTTCCACTGCATTGAAGCGATATTGCTCTCGGGGTTCCAGTGGTGCACCCAGGTCTCATTCCAGTCACCAGTCGCAAGTGGGAGTCTTCTGAATCCCTCCTGTAAAGCGCCAGAAATTGTAAGCTGAGCTGCATCCGCTGCTGTCCATCTTGCACTTGCAGATTTCGAGGCACCCATCTGACAGACACTTTGAAGAGGTGAAGATGATCCTGAAAAATCGTAAAAACGCTTCATTTTGAAATGTCAACTTCTGCTGCAGCGTCTTTGACCTTCAAACGATGACCAGTCGTCACAAGGTCCTCCACACCCCGGATAACTTCCGGTGTTCTCACCTCCAATGGTCGACCCGATCTTGGATCGCTTTCCAAAGATTGGAAGTCACCCACTTGGTGACTGTGGAGCATTTGGGAACATTTTGCTGGTAAGTCTTAGCCATTCGTTCCGAAAATTCTTTGGCTAAAAAATCATCTTTGACAAGAAATTTGATTGCAGCTCTGTATTCAATCAGTGATGATTCCATTGTTTATATTGATTCAATGAGTTTGCAGTTTTCTAATAACTGAACGGACATAGCAAAGTTTTATGGCTGTGAGCATAATAAACATCTATCAATTTGCTCTCAAAATTAGAACTTAATTCATCATCTCTAAGCATTTCATTCTACGAACTTATTGAACGCACCTCGTAGTTAAAATAATAATTAGGTAATAACATGTTTTTAAACTATGTTGATATTTCGGTACTTAATATATTTCAAAATTAATAAGCAAAATAATGTAAAATCTTAAGACTTACCTTAATTTTTAAGTTTTTGGACATCATAGGAAATACTTAGAAGAAACTGCATTAATAAATTGTTTATAAATATACTAGTTCAAATATTCAACTATTGTATATTCGAGTAATATAACTTTATATTTTGCATTTAAAGAAATTTCTGTTTTAAGAGTATGATTAATTTAAATGTTATGGTGTCATCACTCTCAAGATTAAGGTATACAATGAAATTCATGGAATTGTTCTAGAGAATGAAGAATGCGTAAATATTTAAACTTAAGTTGAAAATTGGAGAAATTTGGTATTGAAGGTACAAAAAGAGCAAATCTCAGAAAACATTTTTTGTCAATTTCAGATAACATATTAAGTTTCATCTACTCGAAAGTTTTCGCTAAATCCAGTATAAATATGACACTTAAACGAAATAACATTCATTTTTAGTTAATCCTTTGTAAAAAATATAATTTTTTTAAATTTAAAATTTGCAAAAAGGTAATCATTTTGTACTCCACGATTCTTTAAACTTTATTTAAATACACGTCTATTACTGTTCTACATTAAAGAGCACTACATTGTGGTGCATAAAAATATTTATATCGAAGTTAAATTTAACAGATTTCTACGAACTAACAATTTACAAAAGAGCAAAATTGGAAGTATTGTGGCTAGTGCTAACTGGATCAGTTAAACATTATTATTATTTGGTATATTACCCACCGAATGTCTAAAATCAGCAAGAGTATTACGATCACTTTGTAGTAAGCTTCGAAACATTATCTACTTGTGATAGCAGTTGCATGTTTACACTAAATTTTGTCTCGCCCTCCCTGTTGAGCATTTGTCCGTTGGACAGACGCACGGTGAAATGCAAATGGATGTCATACTATCCACGTCCCCCAATTTTAGAACTCATAAGTTCAGCTCAACAATTCAATCTGACCATTTTGCAATTATTGCTGATCCCATCCAAAGGCAGATGGTAAAATATCATAACTATTATCGTTGTTTTAGTCGAAGAAATAAAAAAACCTTTACGTTGCGTTAGATAATACTTCTTTTTCGGAAATTTCGTCTTATTCGAATGCCAAATGAAGCCTTGGAGGCTTTCTATTTCAAACTTCAAGTGCTCCTTGACTTACACCGTCTAGACAGAAAGATAAAGATGCCCCTCAAGGACCGTGATTATATCACGCCTTACGTGAAGCCTTTATTGAAGAAAAAGCATGTGGCTTACAGGAAAAGAAATTCCGACTAGCAAAAAGTCTAACCACCGAAATAAAACAACATATGCTGAAGAACTTGCAAGGAAGTAAATCAACTCGTGGAAGTCAGCAATTGTGGCGTCAAGTAAATACTTTAACGAACAGTATGAAGAAAGCGAAGTCAAATATCCCATTCATTACTGAAAAAAATAAATGAGTTTTTGTCGAAACTTCTTTCAGAAAAGAATGCAGTCTTGCCTTCTAAAATCTTTGTAGCAAATCAAGAACCTCCCGATTTTACACTTCATCAAGTGTATCACAAAAAAAGACTGCTACAGGATCAGATGGTTTGCCTTAGTGGTTTCTCAGAGAAAATGCACACAATTTCGCTGAACCAATTTTGCATATATTCAATTCTTCTGTAAGAAGTGGAATCTTTCCCAAAGTCTTTTAAATAGCTCGGGTTGTTCCTCTAGTTATAGATTTGAAAAATAACTAGTTGGATAATATTCTTCCAGTTTCTATCACCCCAGTGCTTGAAGAAAATTTGAGCGTGTCTTATTTGATTGTTTTATATCAGAAGACTACGGATCAATCATTTCTAGAGAACAATTTAGATTTTGAGGACAATCTTTAGCACTCCACCGAATTTTCCCGGACATTCAAAATTTCTACAAGAGTCAGAAGTATAATTATGTTCGCGTGCTTTCGACAAAGTTCGCAGAAACACTATAATTGAGAAGTTATCAGGAGTGCTGAAAGACAAACCTCGCATAGTTAATCTAATACGCGATTTTCCTTCTTTGTACACCAACCGTACAACCGCAAGGGACTGGCCTAGGGCCTCCCTTATTCAATATTGTTTATGATGGACTGTCATATCATCATGAAGATGTTCGTCTCACGAGGTTTGCCAAAGATATAACCGTAGTAGTTATTGGTATGAATTCTGACAAATCTGAAAAAATTTTGAAACATATAAAGAATTGGTGTAATGCAAATAACTTTGTTTTAATACCTCAAAGTCAGCAGAACTATTTTTTAACTGGTCATGTGACACTGATTCTGGTGAAACCTTCGGAATCAAACGAGTGAAGCTGCAAAAATACTGGGAATTACTT
>CABFPE010000001.1:3786737-3804812 GCA_900660155.1 Hofstenia miamia
TGATATATTAATAAGAAAATTAAAAAATATATGTTTTTCTCTTAACAGTGCTCACCTTATATCTAATTACTTAAGTAATAGACTTCAGCGAGTTAAATTAAATGATACTTTTTCAAATTGGTTGTCTGTCAATAATGGTGTACCTCAAGGAACGATACTAGGTCCCCTGTTTTTAATATTTATGTGAATGACATGAAGGAAATTACTGACTGCGAAATAACACAATACGCCGATGATACATCTATTTACTGTGGAAATAAATCCTTAGATAAAGCTGTAAAAGTTATTGAATCGAATTGTATAAAATTGAGGAACTATTTTAACATGCATAGATTGCGTATTAATACGAAAAAAACTGAATTTTGCATAATGCAACCTTTTAGAAAAAAACGGACATCTCTGACTATTCAACTAATTTCAATAATTCATCTGTTATACCTGTTAATAAGTTTAAATATCTAGGAGTAATAATAGATTCAAATCTTAATTTCACGTCGCAAATAAATACTATTATTAAAAAAATGGCTATAGGTATTGGAAAGATATCCCATGTTTCCCAACAGTTACCCCCAATTGCACTAATTCAAATGTCTCATGCATTTGTTATGAGTAATTTAAACTATGCTAATATCTTATATACGAATGTTCACAGCCAAATGTTAAAAAGGCTTCGAGTTCAACTAAAATGGGCATTAAATGTTTGTAATAAAAACTCTTCTAAAACAAAAGAATATATTTCTAAATCTATTCTTTTTCCACAAAAGTTAATTATTTACAATTTTATTATTTATTTCTTCAAATTCATAAAGAAAATACCACCCTACAACGAGATATCATTCTCATTTTCAACAGATTGTCTGAAGCAAAATAAATGATCAAAAAACTACCCACGTGTTAAATTTAATAAAAATATCATGAGTCAATCCTTTATTAATACTGCAATTTATAACTGGAATATATTGCCAAAAGAAATGAAAATAATAGACAATCTTAAAAAATTCAAAAAAGAATTAAAATTATTATTTTCTCAAACAAAAATTTATATCAGGTAGATCATGGATATTATTTAAATTTTATAATAACGATTATACAATAAATCGAAATTAGTAAGCTATCCGTAGTCAGTGTATTTTTTAATCAGTGTTTTTTTATATATTTCATTTTTGTTATTATTAATTTTTTTGTACATAGTAGTTAATGACGCTATTCATTTGAAATATCAGTAAGATATTGTAAAAAAATTCAAATGAATATAGATTATCTTATCAAACATTTAGGCTTGAGAATTTTAGTCGATAGATATTGCAAACGATGTTGCAATCATGGAGTAACTGGCCATTTCAAAAGCTGGTTGCGTTAATCCTAGCAGATATTTGTATTACTCTTTCAAATATTTTTTGACCTTGAATACAATATTTGAAAATTTGATACTTGTAGAAAATCACAAAACTTTTTATTAAATAACAGTTTTTTTAGAATAATATGCTTTGCAATTAATTAAGTAAACCCCAAGGAACATATCATAAATCTAATAAAATCGTATGTTGATTATGTTTATAAAGCTAGGAAAACAAATGAAAGTCCCTAATGCTGCTTGATAATTTGTGATTGATTCAACTTGATCCTTCATTTGGAAATTAATCTTACTTTTGAAAGTATATTTGGACTACAATGTTGTTTTTCACAATTTTAGCCATATAATTGAAACGCTTTGCTGATAATTTACCCAAATAATTATTAATTACACTTCAAGCGCTTATAGATCAAAATATTACATAAACTAAATCTGCAGAAAGAGCTGGAAATTTATTTTTAACTTTATTACCAATTCATTGAAGAGTTATAATTTAGATGTGAATTCAGTATCTCAATGCTGTTGCTTATTGTAGTGTTAGCTATAACATATCTTTTAGTTCAAAAATGCAAGAACTTTGTTTTGACTTCAAATGGTTATTTTATAATGAAATCACCGTCATTTTGCTGTTAGTATGCTCCAGACGCAAATCGCAAAAATTGGAATAGGTATTGAAGTTCTTTGGAATCAGAGCTACCAAAGACAATTTGCATTGAAAAATGACACGCTAAAGCGCTTTCACTGAAAGGGCACTACACAAATTTAGAAGATTTAAAAGTAATGAAATCTAGAGCTTAAGTTCTGTTGCTAGATTATTTTAACTAAATAGTTATTCTTGCACAAGAGTTAATGGTACAAAATCGATTTGTGCATATTTCCATGGTCTAAAGAACAATGTAAGTTGTCCTGCATGAAAAAATGATTTAAGATTTGAAACTTGACACCAAGTAATGTGGGAGGACTATGCTCACACCTGGCCCTAGGCTAGAAATCAAGTGTGGGCTCGTAAGACTTAAGAATGATGTTTTTTCGTTATTCACATTTTGGTACTTTTTTCCACAGAAATACTAAACATCAGACAAAATCTTATGTCAACTCTAATGCAAAAAAATAACTTTGTTCGTATAGTTTCATTTACAATTCTAAAAATGTTTGCTTACTAACACAATATAAACAACAACAGTGCTTAGCACGATGACAGAACTGAATAATAGAGATCTTGGCTTTGCGACACTTGCATGAAGAAACTTTTTAATTACTTCCTAAAATCGAAGCTGTGAGGGAGGTTGCTTTCAATGGCCATCAATGTAGGTGCATTCACACATTCAACTGACTTTGCAGTGCAGTTTGTGACCAGCATGCATCCATGCTAAGATTGATACAAAGTACAACCCTCACATTTGGAAGAGATCTTGGCATGCACAAACATCGGCAGTAGCCCAGTACGATACGATCACAACCAAGTGTCACTACGCTAAATCACCAGAGTATCATTGTGTAGCGATTCTAAGAATGCCACTTCAAATATTTTAGCAGTTGTGACACCAGACGTTGTAGGAATATTTGGTTTTGGTATCAACACATCTGACGCTGCAGATAAAGCTTCACTGCTTTCAAGCGGATTTTCGCTAAGCAGTTGTTCTAGTTTAAGCGTCTTCACCAATACAGCTTTCAAACACTTTGCAGATTGCTTCTTTTTCAGCCGCTGCTATGCACCCGAATTGTGTTGGTAGGACATGTATAAATTTGATGAGAAAGTAGCGATCAAAATATGTAAGAATAAGTGTGTATCTTAGACCACAGAAGAGTAAAATGAATAGACTGCGCTATCATACACACACTTGCAAACAAGTGCGAAGCAAGCAAGCAGTTGCTATATTTAGATAATAACAAAAAACAATAAGAAAAAATTATAACCTTATTATCTTCCTAACTAATTGTGCAATCAACACCTTATTGGGTATGTAACTAAACCATAATGTGAAGTTTTCATTTCTGGTACAATGTTCATTTTTGTGTGACGTTAGCAAAAATAGCGATTTTTTTACATTAAAAATGGGACAAAAGTTGTATTATTTATTAATTTTATCATCCACCCCGGATTTACTGTGCAGAAATAGGACGAAATTACTTGAAATTATCAAAAGCTTAGCCACCTCAAAAAAATTGAATTTTATTTCTAGTAGCAAGATTTTAGCATTTCCGTTAGTAACTAGGACAAAATTTTAATCTTTTCGAAAGTACACATCGCCACCCCTAAATTTATTAATAACATAAGAGGGGTGGACAATTTTACTCTTCACCTAAATCAGGTTAGCCCATGCTTTGCTAGTGGGTTTTTTTGTGGGATTCCATGTTATTTATTATTGTACGTAAACTACGCAGCTCATAGAGTTGACCATTCTTGACTTTGCTTAACTAAATCCATAATGTATATAAATATAATAGGTAACTGAAACAAAGCTTTGTTGCATTTTTGTGCCGCTGTGATTTTTTAAAAGCCTACACTTTCATAAAATATTTGTTGCGTTTTTACCTACAAATTTAGATATAGACGCACAAGCGACTTTTCGTATATTTATATTGATGTACTAACATTATCCGCAATAATGAATGACTTTATTTAGTCGCTGAAGGCAGACACTGCAAAAAATAAAAACAAGTCAAGTTTTACGGCAGCGAGGACAGTCACAGGAGATAAAGTAGGAGCAGATGGAGAAGGGCTCAGCAAAGAGGAACAACATCAAAGATTTCTTGAAGCTTGATGCGGGGAAAAAATCAATGGCTGTTGGAGGGTCGAGAGTCAAAATGAAATTTGCAGCAGTACAAGCACAATTGTTTTTGGGACGACGAATGGAGAAAGTGACAACATCATTAGACCGAGTGGAGCGGGAATTAGAGAACTTAATGAAGTCAAAAGGATCATGATCCAATTTGCGAGTGAGCAAGCGATTTAACAAGAAGAGATCATAGGCATGGCAGTAGAGTGACAGTTGGAGAGTGGTGTTCACATACTTTTATATAAAGACATTATGTTCTTCAAAATATTTAATATTATAATGCCTGTGGATATGAAGTGAAAATAATTAATTAGCTAGTAAAATTTTCTTCCTGTTCGACAAAAATTAGGCTTTAAAATAGGCTATATTTTACTAAAATACTTAATTTTACTAAATATACTTATAGATAGTTCATTTTCACTGCCAAAGGTTTCGTGTTCTGAAAAGTTAGCTGTAAAACTCCAGCTTGACTTGTTAGCTGATACTTTGCCTCAGTGGCGACAAGCAATAAATCGGTAATTCATATCATTGATCCATGCCATGATGCTTCAAATGTGATTGAAATGTATCAAGTAATTGTAATTGGTGATAGTTAAGTTTGTACTGTTTTATTTTATGAGAATTAAAATTACGAGCGTAACAACTATTAGCATTGGTCTTGATGATAGAAGTACAAGCTCCGACAGACAGGATGACAAGCTGAGAGACATTTTTTTACCTTGAAACCTGGGGGAGGCACATGAAGCCTTAGTCCCTTGATGTGTGGTACGCATACAAACCTGAGTGCTAAACCCTGGCACACCACGGAGAGGTTGCAACAAGAGAAGCTTAGACAATTTGTTGAATATGCTACTGGTCTATTTTGAAAATGGTAATCTTAGAGTTCAATTTGAAATTTTAAGCCAGATAAATTAAAGTCTCGTAATATTTATTAAGTTTATTCATCAATTTATCCAAAAAAATACATTGACTGAAATATACAATGACTTGCAGACGCACGAAGAAGGTTGTTTACAGTCGTTCACTGCCTAAAATTCGTAATGGTGGGAACTTGTACAATGGGAAATATTTAATATAGCATTTACAATTTAAGATCACATTTAACTACATGAAAGTAAAAGGGAAAAGAAATGTTTGGAATTGGCCAACTAAGAAAAATCACATTTAAATTACAAAAGACCTCAATTCCAACAACCAAGATTAATTAATGAATAAAATACTGTTTTTGAAATCCTAATACGTTTTTATCACTTCATTTGTATTGATTTTATGTGCAAAGGATTTTAAAAATAAATAATAAAAAATAATTAAGCACAATCACAATTCAACCTTGGCGCCTCCGCACGTACTGCATTCATAGAATGCTCAATTGAAGAACTCAGCATAATCAAATGTGCGAGTTTGACATCAAACCGAAATAAAAGCCCCACGTCATTGTGAAAGGATATCAGCATAATTGTTTAAATAAACAATAAGGTATTGGGAGCAATATTAAACTATACATGTAGTAGTGTGAGCGGCAAAAATAAGCAAATGACTGCAATACGTTGTAGTGGTTTATTTAATAGTTCACACAACCTATGAACGAATAAAGTATTCAGAACCATGAGATTTCTTCGTTCTGCAAAAATATGCGAAAAATCAGGAATCGTTGTCTGACAAAAGTAAAGTTTTATAGTGATTAGTTAGTGTACCGTTAAAATGTAAATACCATGTAGAAAAGCTTTAAAATAATTGCAACTAAATTCTCACGAATGAGAATGTCTTAAAAAACTTTCAATAAAAACATGTAGAATAGTGGTCAGTAAGCTTTATGTGATAATTTTGCTTTATCTACATATATATTTATGACCTAAGACTGACATATGTAATATCCATTTATGACCTAAGAGTGATATATGTAATATCAATATTAACATTGCGTTTTACGTTAACAATTTTTCACTTGACACTTCAGAAAAAATCTGCTTAAAATATGGAAATCAGTAAACCGCACATTGTATTCACATCCATCATAAATCATTAAAAACGTATCAATGTTAAATTTTTTGTAATTACGATTTGTTGTAACTAAGTGAAATCATCAAATGAAAAAAAATTTCGTTTATTACTTTATAAATTACTTTACATAATATAAAATTTTACAAGAAAGATAAACATATGATTTGCAGTGTATTTTATGTGTAAAGAACTGTATCAACAAACTGCAATAATCTTAGGAATTTATTTACAGAATAGATGTTCGCAAAGTTCACTCAAATTGCTACTGAGAATTACATTGATACATTGAGCATCTTTTCCAAATCCTGTTAAACATGTATTGAATATTTAAACAAATTTATTAAATGTAGTTGTTATTAATAGGCAAATCTGGTTAATTTTTAAATATTTATAAATTAGTTATTTTTGACTTTTGTAAAAGAAAATTTTCTGTAGAATCCAAATTTGCTATCAGCTTTTCATAATTCTTGTACTAAACACTGACTTTGTAAAATGGTACCTTTGAAGTGTATTGTGAGTAGGTGCTCATTGTTTTGTGGTTGAACAGGCAATTATAAAATTTCAACAACTTTTCCATTATTTAGATTTGTTTCCTGTACATGAAATTATTCGTAGTATAAAGTTTAAAGATATTTTTCAAAACACAAGCAGGTATTGCATCATTTTAGCCTTTGTTTTCAAAATGCAACAGATAAATTTGATTTACATTTTTCTTGAAAAGGCTTTATTTTAATATAAACTGTTACTGTTCCATAACTACTGGTTCTTTTGACTGAAAATTGGCATTTATGTTAAACACATTGCTAAATAGTAATTAATGGAAACTTTTTGAAAATTTTTTGGAAATATCCTGAATTTTTTTAGTTTTCTTTCAAACTGAAATTTTTTATGCAGTTTTTTGTTTTTTCGAAATTTGTAACAAAGTGCAGTTATTTTGAAATGCCTCCACGGTTTTCTTGTTACATGACACTAGAATTAACTGCAAGTCTCATTGAAATATATGTCAAAAGACGTCGGATTTTTTTGGCTTTTTAGGCAACTATGATAAGTTTTTTGTTTGAATTTGCTACTATACATTGTTTTTATGTGCTATAAAATAGATTGTGTAGGTTAGTCCTACACTGAGTCAAGCTCTGATTGTTTGCAATGATGGTTTCAAAAAAAGGTTTTAACCAGAAATGCCTCCTTAAAAATTGAAAGGATTATTCTAATCTTTTACTTCCGTTTGTTTCGTGTCATTCTTTGTCATGTTTCGACACAATTTTAAACCAAGTAATATACTTAGTTTGTTAAAATCTTTGAGTTCCTATGAAAAAAATGCGATTCAACAGATTTAAAATCATATAGTGTAATCATCGATCAGGAACAAATCAATGCGAAAAAATTAAAATGTAGAAAATAATAAATCAAATAAAAAACTGAATGTACAACATTACATGTATAGAAAAAAACTCCTCTAAATATGATGATTGGTAATAAATTATATTAAAGAAAATCAAAATAATAGCAATGTAATTCAATAATATAATCATAATTTGACAATGATCTCATAACCGTTATTCATGCGGCAGAATATATATTTATGCAGATCACGAGAATTTCTTCACATCTTAATCAAAGTTTTGTGGCAGAAGAAATACCTCACTATGAATTGCCCAGAATTTAAGTCCTGCTCCACTAAGTATTCTGGGACACGTACATTGCATACTAATTGCTAAAGTGTTTGAATTGTTCATAATGATCAACAACGGGTTTCTTCTGACCTTTTAAAACATCATTTTAAGCATGTGATCATTATTCATGGTGGATCCGTTTCTTTGCAATAGAAAGTTCAGTTCCATATCTTAACCAATTCAATTTACAGCAGAAATCTTTTACATATTCTTTCCTTAAAAGATTCAAAATATCCTCATAAGTCATATTAGACAGACGGTAACTTTCATCAACAATTCACTTTTTTGTATTGCCATTAAACGTTCTAAACAAATATAAATGTATATAATATGGTTCTTAATCTAAAATATACAATGAAGGGTTATATTTTGTTAAAGATAAGAAAATTTTTCTTTCAATTGTTTAACTTGGCCCGTTTCTGTCACGAATGCATTCATCACTTAATAAAAAACAGTAAAAACATAAATATTATGATTTGAAGTTTAAATATAAAGGCTATGATAATATTTCTAAAATACTGTACAAAAATGGTGCTAAAACTAAATTATCAATTTGAAGAGTCAATGCTTCTAATAACTGTGTTATAAAAATAGCAAATATCACATCTTGTAAACTAACAACTAAATATACATCATTTAAAGACAATAAATACACAAAGACCAATTCACAAATTGCAGCAGCCACAGCTGCATCAAAGGTCTTCGAAGAATTGGGGATTTTCATCATACCGAATCTTACACCGTAAATTGCAGCAACAGCATCACCAATTCCCACTGAAAGAACCCCCGAAAAAATTGAAAGGTGAATTCGCTTTAGATTTAGTTGATGAACCCATAAAGGGAAAGAAACGCCCACTAATAAATATATTGGAGTTAAAATCATTGGACCAGAGTCTTGATAGTCTGTAAAAGTTGACAGAATGCTATCCAACACGCCACCAAAGGGAAATAATTTGTGCATTCTAATGAACTCGATAACAAAAAATAAATAAAGACAGCCAGCGGATGCTAGTAATGTAAATTCTGAATCAACAATAATGCCAGCGTAAAATGTCATTGTTATTAAAAAATGGTAAACTTTTCTTGAACGCTTAGCAACAGTTCTATGACTAACAAAAGCTGTAATAATTACAGATAAAGCTAATAATACAGCCCAGAAAATAAATAAGTAAATCCTTTGTTCAGAAATTTGAATAAAATGCATCAACCACGAGATGGGCTCGCAATGCAATGTTACTGTAAGAAATGCATATCCTAAAAATACTGATACAGATAAATGGAAATAATGCAAAAGTTGCATGTTAGCGTTTTGCGATGGCGAAAAGTTCAAGCGACCTGTCCATGGTAAAAGAACAACAATACCGATGGCCGTAGTTAGAGTCCAACATTCTAGCTCTTTGGGTGATGAATAATAGTGGAAGACTACGCCAATAACCTCATCCATAAACAATACAATAGTTTCAGAAATAAGAAAACTTTCACCAATGCTGAAGCTGAGTGGAATGGTACGAAGAAGAAAAAGAGCAACTAAGAAAATAAGGCCTATTAAAATGACTAAATGCAAAACTCTGTAATGAAAAGAAGCAGACACGAATTTTGATAAAAATGGCACAGAATACTGATACGATATGGAAGGAAACACGTGTTCAAAATAATCCAAACGGGTAAATCCATTTATAATAAAAATGTAAATAGCCAATAATGTTCCAACTAAAGAACAAATTAAAACAAAATCGCGATGAATTTGAAATTTTTGCAAAATTTCCAAAATAATTATAAAAATCAATAAAGCTATGATGAGAAGAAGTGAAGTTAAAAGGCAAGTATTTTCGATACGACCAGTGGAATTCTGAGACATAAAAACTAATGGAACTATAATTAGAGACAAACAGAGCCCATGATCACTGCTGCTTGAACGGGCACAAAATGGCAATCGATTGACATGAACTAAGTTGAAAGTTCCAATAAACCAAAACAATAATGTTGAACAAAACAAATATAGTGTTCGGAACTGTTGATCGGTTTTCATAAACATGTATGAAAGTGTTATGAAAATAACAATAACTTCCAGATGGTTCCTCTTCATCACTAAGAAAAACGTATTAAAATATAACGCTATGACATTCATTATATATTATTGATATCATGCCGCATGCTACTAACGCATACAACGGATACATAAACATATCCGAATATATTACTATTTTACAAATAATTTATTACTATTTTCATAATTCGTTGGACTATAGAAATATAAAAAATAATAAATACTGAAATAATGGGTTTGTGAAATTTCTTTGCTTCTATATTACCTAATCCGGATTGATTGAAGGCTACAATTATGATATATCGTTGAAAAATTGTTTTAGCATTATGTAATATACAGTGTTGCTCAAAAGTCTGAGCACACCATACTAAATTGTATATTTTTTTGTTTTTCAATTGTCTATGTTAAGTATATATAGATAAACAACTTTAATTATATATCATTTCTTATAATATTACTTACTCGCATTTCATTGATAAATATTTGATAAATAATATTTGAACTATTTGTTTCAATTATTATGTCGATTTAGTAACAGTTTTTACAGTTTTAGAATCCCTAAATGCAAATTTTCAACTGAATTAAGAACAAAAATTGTATTACTAAAAGAAGAAAATTAGTCTTCGCCAAATTTCTACTCGTGAACGTTTCCATTGGTGGTGTTCGTCGTACTTTAGATCGCCAGAGTTCCACTGGCAGTAATCGCACAAAAAAGCGTACAGGAAGACCTCGACTAACATCTAGCCGAGCAGACAAAAACACTACCAACAACACATTGCTCGATGTCATCCTCGTTGCGACCTAGCTCATTGATTCCTACCAACCTTGCCACGCCCACCGTTAGTCCCCTAAGATCACTTTGTCACTATTGTGAAACTCGTAAATGATTCCACAATAGTTTATCCAAACAGCCAGTTCAGGACTTATGTGACAGCCACCTTTCTGATTTCCGCCTGGACCGCGGCTGTTGAAGATGTGAACAAGAAGTCAGCATTTTCTACGAATGCTTTGCTAAAGCCATGTCTACCATTCCTCGTAATTTTGTTTCAGTTAGAGACACTGAGCCGCCATGGGCAACCAAGAGAGTCCGCAAAATCATGAAACAGTGTGGTGCTGCCCACTCAACAGGTCATCGTCACAAACGTGATTCTTACCGAAAAACTCAACAATGCTATCACTAACGCCAAGATAAACCTAGTTGAGTCGACCAAGACGGCTAAAAACCTTTGTAAGTACATTAAGTCTCTTACTAGCAGTAACCACAAGATTCCTCTGCGCAATATTTTCGAACAGTTTCCTGATTACAAGTTGGCTTTGTATGCCATTGGCAAAACCTTAAGTAAAGCCATTTCCCATGAAAAACTGTTATCAAAGCTATCGGCTGTGCTTCTGCCAAATATTCTGTCATGGAAAAGCCTACTACTCTGAATAGATAAGCAATTGTGACCAAGATAATTTTAAAAATAATATATGGGCTTGTAATATATGGTGTTGATTCTCATGTATTAAAAATTTGTCAACTTTTTTTTGGATAAATGTATTTACAACCATTAAGTACGATATTTCAAAAATACTTGAAATTGAAGATCAGATATGAAAAGAATTATTTCAAATCACGACATTCGCTATATGTATGTTTCAAATAAAGAAAATATATAGGTTACAATATTCGAAATTGCAATAAATATGAGGATAAAAACTAGAATTGAAGCTTTCAATTGTTCATTTATTCCACGGGTTATTCACCAGACATTTTTATAAATATTTATTTTATTCAATATTTATTTGTTTTCGTAGTATATTTTGTAAAGTTTGTATTTCACTTAAATACGCAATATAATACTTTGATACTTAAATTGTTAACACATATAGATATAATTATGTATATATATAATTATATATATATATATATATATATATATATATTCAAATTCCTTGCAAACTTCAAGACGGACAAAACGATCGCAAGACAGAAATGTTTAATGCGATTTTATTTATTTATTTATTTACTATTAATTATAATGAATACACATTTATTATCTATGATTAAAACGTAGGAGTCTATTAGAAAAAATATTTAGTTGCTTGCTGGTCTTTACTTTGGACACGCCAAGGCGGCGACTTTGAAATCTCTCACATGAATATTCAGTTCTGTCTGGAATGTAAGACAAGAGGGGATTAAGCGGTCCAGAATCTATTATCTTATCATATATTTTCTTATCTGATCGTTCAATTTCCTGTGCAATCGGCGTAAATTCATATATTAAACCAAGTCTAACAGCATTCCTCTAAACATAGTAAATCGTTTTTAGCAGATACTTTGCTGCGCCTCCCCAAATACTTGCTCCATACAGGATTTTGGATTTCACAAGCGATTTGTACTCTGCTGATTTCAGATGGTGAGTAATTCAGGCCGTGAAGTCGTTGTAAAATATAAATTTCACTATTTGCGATTTTTACGATTCAATTGAATGGACTCGCGAATGATAGTTGGTCATTAAAAGTGATGTTGAGTATATTCACCTCTGACCCGCTCTTTATGCCTGCGATATTAGGGACATTAGCTTGATGTGAAGACGACTTCATAAGTTCACGTGACCTGGCGTTACACTGTTCGAATTGTAGATACAAGTATGCAACAATTTCTGGGACGATGAGCTAAGTTATCAGGAACTATAGGATTGTAGTCATCTACAAAGACATCAAGCTTAGCTGGGTCGCCCCAGATATCTATGTAATTTGTCTCTGGGCTACCAACACTGCCTTGAGCAGCTCCTTGGTTGGTTAATAAGTATCCAAAATGCTTGCCATGGAAGTCTGTGTAATGTTATCGTGAAAAAACTTGCTACCCAATTGACGATAAAAGGATTTATTCCTTCGACGATAGTAGTGTGAGAGATAGTATCAAAAGTCTTTGTCATGTCCAAGGCCGCCATGAGCATCCAGAAGATAAAGATGCCTTAGCACTAATATTGGACAACTGAACTCCTATGATAATACATAGATTAACCATTTTATTTAATTTTCATTTATTTTTATATGTGGATTTCAAAAAAGATTTTTTAATCATTTAGCCTAATTTAAGATATATTAATCAAGATATGCCGAAAAATAGCTGAAAAAACATAACCGCCTTCAATCTGTCTTCATTTTCGCCAGTAAATGCATATCATAAATAACAAAAATACTTCTTTTTAGCTTATTTTTGTTTTTACCTTTTTGAAATTTTCGGGGCTTGGCTATACCGCCAAATAATAATTATAGTTCTAAATTTTTTGCATATTGAACTTGGTAAAAGAACATTTGACAAAATTTGCTAACGTTTACTGAATGAAAGGGTTTGAGTTTTCGCAACTGTAAATCTCTAAATCTCACGCTCATAAAACTCAGAAAAGAAATCATTAAAACAAGCAAATCTGAATTTTTTGCATTATACTTGAACTTGGACTAACTTGAACTGAACTTGAAAACAAATTATAAAAATTTATACAATTTATAGACGAAATGCAATTGGTAATTTATATTGTTTGTTGAGTAATCAAGTGCTCATATAGAACGCTATCATAAAAATAACAGTGTCCCTCAAAAAAGTCAACAGGATAAAACGTCAAAAATGGCGGCGCCTAATAATTTTAGGCTTGACAAATAGTAAAAAATTTAATTTTAATGGAATGAGTTCGCGTCTGCTTTTTCTGAAATTGCCTAAACTCAATTATATAAATACAAAACATAGTTGGAATTTAACGTGTATAACGCTTAATTTTGGAATTCTTTCAAACCCGTTATTTGTCGTTGGCATATTAAAATTTGTTGCAACAGACCGATGCAAGTTTTGCCTCCGTGTTATTAATATAACTTTTACTAAAAGGTTTATTGTTTGCATAATATGTATGAATTACTGAAAATAATCGATGAAATGTGTATGCTCTTTAATAAATTAATGCCAGTTGTAAAAACTTCGTTAATTGGGCATAACCTTAAAAAAATCACTTCGTTCTCAAAATTAATCTAATCTGCTTTGACATTTTTTTCTAATGTTCACCAACATGTGGCGATAGCACATGGCGTCATTACATTTCATATAGCCTATCAAATTCACAACTTACCAATTCTTTGACCATTCTCAGAACGCATGTCCACGATTCCACATATTCTCCAATTGAACAAATAGCAAGCGCGCACAAATATATTTCGTATTTACATCATTAAGCCAACATCGTGGTCATAAGTGTGTAAATTAAGCGTGAAATCTATTGCAAGATTGTCACAGAATCATAATTTAACCAGAACTTCTCTAGTTAATAAAATATATGTTGCGTCTCCTCCAACTCCAATTTTAAACAGCAGGTCATCTTCACATTTTGTTTTTTTTCCTCTAGAAAATCAGTGACCTCTTTAATAGTTATGAGCTTTTTGAAAGATGAATATTTATGAGGAACCTATAATAGTCTATATTTACTGCTAGTTTGTGATAATTTAAATTTAACCTGTATGCTTCATTGGCCAACTTTTTATTGTTGAACTCAAATCCGGCTTTTAGAAGTTTACTCCTCCTTATGTAGGCATTTCATTCAGTGATTCTTTCAAAATAGCTCTATATTCAACTTTCTTCATTCTAGAAGCATCATGGTTGTGTTGATGAATTATTAACTATTAAATAACATATTGAAAATTCCCCCATTCAATGCGTACGATGCTATGCGTTTTTGCTAAAACAGTGCCATGTGCGAAAAATGAGTGTACGCATTTCCCATTTGTAAAAAGCATACATGTATCAGGAACTATTAAAACAATGTGTTTGCTTTGGTAACCACATTTAGCTAATATTAGATGTGTAGCAAGAACAATTTTGCTAGTCAAAGATATCGAATTTATTGCGTTCTATGAGTAGTTTATTGAGAAATTGTAGATTGAGCAATTTTGTTTTACAATATATATATATAAAACAGAATCTTTGCAAAAGAACGCCTGTATCTGTTCCAATCAAATCGTTTATTATGAACTAAAAGTTCTTTTAAAAATTGCTTCAGGGTGTTACCACTCAGTTGGTAGGAAAATGACATGTGAGCAATTGAAAATGGCAACACTAAATCTATTTCTCAAAAATACACACAAAATTAAATGGAAGACAGAGATCAATATTAGAGGTATAAATCGATTTGGAACCTGAGTATAGATAAAAAGATTGTAAATAACTAAAAATAAAATGAGAATAAACAAAAATATAGAGACAAATCCTAAGATTTCTACCTGTGGTTGGGCTTATGAACCTACAGTAGACACTACCAGTTGAATATCAATGCAGCCATGATCATTTGTGAGAGTTGCATATAATTAAGCCATTCGCACTTTGTCTCCTTGTATATTTGCTTTTGTTTGAAAATATGACATATTTCTTGTTTTTAGTCGCTTGATGCCTAAGTCCAAAGCAAAATCAAAAGGTTGTATGCATTTTTTATTGAACTATTATGCTTAAAAATTTCTTTGATAATTCAATTTTTTTTTTAATTTTAGCTTACTGCATAATGAATATTTTTGAATTAGTTTTTTTAATGCTATTTTTTAGAATTTTGCAATTTCAACATATAATTTATTCCTTAAGGCCTTTATATATACATGTATGTATTATGTTAAAAGAAACGTTCCTTGATGGACATCATCTTATATAATGATAAGGTTACTACAAGTTGAATATTGCCAATCAACTAATTATTCTAAAAATTATTTACAAGAAGGATATATATTTCCTATAGCTCTTCAATTTCAGTTTAATGCCTTAATATTTTTAGAAAACTATTGATGAACAAATTGGATTTTAGCATCTTTGAATGTTTAAGTTGCAATATTAATGTCATGAATACCAGATTTAAGTGTAAAGTAATTATACATTTATTAAATTATTTAATATCAATTAAAGAAACATTGAAACGATTTTTCGCCAATATATCCAAAAACAATATGATCCAAATTTAATTTGTAGTTGGTTTTTGTCTTGTTTTCTTTGCCATATTACAAGATCTGTTTTAGATAAAAACATTGACTTTTGGCTTTTTTATTAGATATTAAAATATTTATTTGTACTTGTTTTATTGAGAATTTGTATTCACAAACGAACGAACAAATTAATTTTATCTTGCAGGTTTATAATCGAAATCTTTTTTCTCAGAATACTTCAAATTTTCTACTGATTTTGAAGGATTAATTTTTTGAGCTGCTAAGTGCAATAATATGTATGGGTGTTCATTTCTTTTGGCTGATTTTCATACCATTTTATTCATTCTTCACTTTTTGCTTCTACCAATGCAAACCCATATTTTAGCCCAATAATTTAAACGAACGAATTTACTTCAACTGAAGCAAGTGCTGCTATTTCAAATAAGCAGAAAATGACATTCCGGTTCCATCTTACATTGTTAATAGAGGGTGGCAAATTATTTTTCCAATTTATTGTCAGACCAAAATATAAATACATATTTACCAAATTGTATTTATTTTGGCATTGTATATTAGATGGATACCTGTCAATTTCACGTAATTCAATTTGGGTAATTTTTCTTATTGTTTGTAGTACTTCCAGTTACTCTGTAAAAATGAATTTGTATATTTTGGGTATAAATTCGTCTGATGGGTATACAAAATGACTAATTCTCAATTTCAGAATTAGACGAAGTATTCGGTTAAAATCTTTATCCGATTTTTTTGTGTTTTCAGCGAATCATTTGGATGGATTTTGCAAAAAACTTACTTTGATGTACAATAGCACTTTGTTTTCTTGCATATCTTATCATCCTAAGATTTATTCTTTGGTTTAGGCTTTGCATTTTTTAGGAGAACACCAAACAATTTTTCGGAATCAATTATATATATATATATTCGCCGTTTGTAATTTATGCAGAATTTATATTCGTCATTTATAGTTTTTTATATTAATGATGTTGCAATTTTAACAGTTTCTTAATAATATGCATTACACTAGTGCCTTTTCCATTTATTAGAGCCAATGCCTTCCATAGTTGATTAATTTCTTGGCTACAGCAAACTCGAAAGTCTTGAACTTCACTAACCATATAATATTGTTAAGTACATAGTAATAATTTCTTGGCTACAGCAAACTCGAAAGTCTTGAACTTCACTAACCATATAATATTGTTAAGTACATAGTAATCACAGGTATTATATCATATCCTATAAATCTTTAAAGAAATTTAGTAGATGTAGTTTTTAATTTGGAAGCTAATGAACTAGGTTNAGTGCCTTTTCCATTTATTAGAGCCAATGCCTTCCATAGTTGATTAATTTCTTGGCTACAGCAAACTCGAAAGTCTTGAACTTCAATAACCATATAATATTGTTAAGTACATAGTAATCACAGGTATTATACCATATCCTATAAATCTTTAAAGAAATTTAGTAGATGTAGTTTTTAATTTGGAAGCTAATGAACTAGGTTTGAAATCGATCCAAGCATTATTCACTGAGATATTAACGATTATTCCCTAAAATATAGGATCAAGCCGGTATAGTGGGTTGTAAAGGAAATTTCAAAATTAAAACTAAGTAATCCATATCATACACATCTTGAAAGGACTTTAATAGATGTAGTTTTTAGTTTGGAAGTTAATGAAATAAGTTCGAAGTCGATCCAAGCATTATTCACTGAGATATTAACGATTATTCCCTAAAATATAGGATCAAGACGGTATAGTGGGTTGTAAAGGAAATTTCAAAATTAAAACAAAGTAGTCCATATCCTACACANGTCCATATCATACACATCTTGAAAGGACTTTAATAGATGTAGTTTTTAATTTGGAAGTTAATGAACTAAGTTCGAAGTCGATCCAAGCATTATTCATTTAAATATTAACGATTATTCCCCAAAATATAGAGTCAAGAACAGTAGTGGGTTGTTAAATGAAATTTCAAAAAAAACAAAGTATTCCATAGCCTATGCATCTTTTAAGGACTTTCGTAGATGTAGTTTTTAATTTGGGAGCTAATGAGCTAGGCGTGAAGTTGATCCAAGCATTTTTGCTGTGAAAAAACCATTTTTTAGACCCATTAATCCAGTAGGATATATTGAGAGGATACTGAGATGCACTAACTGAAAAAATTCGAAAATTTTGCATTCTCCCAATTTTAAACCCCAAAAAGGCGATTCGTCGTTTGTAATGAAGTTTCACCATTAGTATGGTACAAACGACGAATATATATGTATAT
>CABFPE010000001.1:3809905-3839265 GCA_900660155.1 Hofstenia miamia
AGCTAAAGTATACAATTACCCTTGAAAAATATACATCAATGGCATAACACTGTTTAATTTTAAGTTACGTCTTTTCAAATCAAACTAACGTACATTTTAAAAGCAAAAGTTGTGGTAACACACAAATACATTTAATTCACTACTTAAACAAGCGACTCAATTCAATTTGCAGTGCAATTTCTCCATTAAATATACAACTAAATGCTGTAGTTGATCTTAAAAATGGAGCTCCGAGTACGTAGCTAATGAGAAAGATTTTTCATTTGATATGCCTTCAGCTTGAAACAGTAATTTGGCAGAAGAAACAACAGCAGCAGGCTTGATAGGTTTATAGTCGCTATATTATATTTCGCTGTTAGGTTTTGAATGTTGATTGAAGACGTTATTCGTTCGTTAAATACTGTTACATAAGTCGACAAATTTTAACAATAACAGCCACTGATTTGACAGTACAAATATAAGATATGTTAAGTTTGAGTTTTACATAAAGTAGAAATGAGACTGACACTAGGGGAAACAAACTTCTTTCATATGCCTTTAAGCATCGATAATAGAAAATTTCAAATAACTAACACAACTTAACTCAAACAGTTGTATTAAAATAATTGGGATAATAATATTGAAGAAAAGATACACAAGACATGCATTGTTCATAAAATAATACTATAACTAAAACAATATAAAATCAAATCCTAACCCGTTCCTGCCTGATTCCTGCAAAAGATTATACTTCCTCCGTGATTCTGGATCGTCGAGTATTGCGAATGCTATTTGTAACAATTGCTTAGCTTCTGAGTACTTTGGATGTTGTCGATTTGAATTTAATTCAACTAGTATTGATTTATATTGTTTTTTGACTACGTCAATTTCAAATTGAGATTTGTCTGTGTTGAAGAGGGCATAATAATCGTCAGATTTCCGCAATAAATCTCTCATGAATAGCTCCTAAACTCAACAAGCCTAAATGGGCATAGAATGGAAAATTCCAATTTGGAAGATACAGACTTCAAATGTTGCAATGAAGAAATATAGATAAGCTAATTAAATATATCCAATGAACAATTAATAATATGAATAAATAATGACTACAATCACAAGAAAAATCTTATTTCGGTTTAAATATATGAAGATGCAATTTACTAAATCAAAAAATTTTATATAAATTTTCAATTCAAATTAATCGAATGTATATGAAATAGTGATTCGCCACTATTGATATTCACTAATAACTTAAAAACATATTAGTGTTTGGACCAACTTTTCGACAAGTTTGCTGAGAGGGAACTTGCTTAGATAAATTATATATTACAAATAGCGATTAATTAAGTTATTACTAATGATCTTGGAAAATTTAGGCTTTCTATAAATGACCAGGTTCTACTAATATGAAGACTTCACTAAGTACCCAATAGAGCTGCATACCAAACGAATTTTAAACAGGTAGCCACAGGTCAAATCTCCTTTATAGTCAACTGGAAGACTTCAATCAGTAATTTAAAATGTAATGTTTGCATTAGCATCTGAATGTATATTATGATCCAATACTATGTACATATAGATAAAAAACACTAATAATGCTAAAATCAATGTTTGACAAAAAACTTAGAATTAGGTTTCGGGTTTTATTGAGTGACTCGAAAACTCAATTTTTCAATCAATTTTAATGTTTTTACTCAATAAATTGCATAGACTAAATTTTCACGTTGACTCAATCTCTGCCAATTTCCAGAGATATGATTGTTGTTAGAAATATTTGACCGCTATGTATACATACGCCATGGTCAGGTCAAAGATAAGCAATGCGATTCTAATTACGTTAAATCACTCCCTCGAGATGAAGAAATATTGAATTTTGATCGCGAAAATAAAAGAACTTGAGATTTGAAAAAACTGGACAATGTAATTAGCAAAAACCCGGATTTTGATTATATGGTTAATTCGATGTGTCAAAGAATTTAATGCAACAACGACAGAAATGGCGAATTTGACCTACGTGCCCATCGTCAATAAAAAAGTTGAACAATTTTATCATATTTATCAAATATATGTAGAACACATGAAGTGGGAAGTCTTCATATGGAACAATTCAGCTTACGAAGAAGATTGAAAAACTGAGTGAATTTGATAATTATAATAATTTTAAAACAAATTTTGCTGTTCTTTTACTCAACTACAAAACTTTGCACTCTATTTAACCTAATCAAGCTTTGAAATAATATAAAATGAATCAGACAATCTCAGCAGACTGATTGACGCATTCGGGACAGATAAATGCACAAACTCTCAATGTAATTGAAAAACGAGTAAAAATTTCTAAACCACAGCACCACAAAGTTCAGTTACAGAATTTTAAACGAAATCATGTATACATTTCAATTTAATAACTTATGGTTTGCAGTGTATTTGGTTTTCTTGTAAATAAGGGTCACTATAGAGTTATTGTTGTTTCCTAGTTTTACATTAAATTTATGCTTGTTGACCGACAATTCATTCATAATTTTGTTTCTATTTACATTTCATAATCAATGTTTTACGGTTGAAAATAGTTTGTGATGTCAATATTTAAAATATGTTCAAGTAAATAAACTTTAACAGTAATGGTAATAGTACGATTCCCACACCGATGAGGTTTCAAAATCAACAGATACTTAAGCTCCACAGTTTACCCTAATCGCAAGATACTATACAGAGATAAGCAACTCCATACCAAACACAAATCTAACAAAAAACAAACGATACCTGTTTGTATGTAAATCCTTCATCACTGCAAGCGCTGTAATAGTGCACTGTTTTGTTTGAATCAATTTGAAGCTGGGTGGTCATTTCAGAAAGCCATTGCATATATTCTACCAGTGTCTCCATGAATTTTAAGGTATACTCTTGATTTTTGAATAGATGTCCTTTACACGTGAACAAAATATGGGCTCCAGTCACAGTAGTCATACACTTTTCAAGATCACCAGTGGAATAGTTAAACTGCGTCTTCTTATCAAGTTTAAATTGAATTTTTGCACCAGTTAACTAAAATCAAAACTTTATATTTTCATCAAAGAAAAAGGTAAAATTATGGGAGATATTTAACAAACATAACGATGGCAAAATTCGCTTAAATATGTTGTTCGTTCATAATACTACATCTTTGAATATTGTATCATCCCATATAAAAGATTTATTCAACGTTTGCAGAGAATACTGGTGAAATTGACATGAGCCTCATTAAATTTTAAGTCAATGCGGTTAGAATTCAGTGTCTTAAATTTACTACAAACAATATTTAATTAATATTGCAAATTTTTAACCACAAATTAGCATCCAGTATCCATATTAGAATTGGGCGGCGAAGCGAAATACATCATTCTTCAGATGACGCATTGTTTCTACTCAAATTAGTGCCTTCTAATGTGTACTTCCCTCTCTAATTAGAATAATTTCTGCAAATTTGACAAAAGAAAATTTAATCTAAAACTTAATTTGGGTATATTTTAACTGCCCCATTTTGATGCTATGTAATGCCTATAACCCCAAATAAAAATTTTCAATTCAAATCAGTTTTTTTGAAAACTTAAATTTTCACATGTGAAGTTATCAAGATTTTATCTGTTTAATAAACTTTGCCATTCTTTTAGTATATTATAAAATTTATTGTTACACAATTTTTATTATAATTACTGTACTTTTCAAAAAAAGCTTCAAGATTATAATGTTAGTAATTTTACAGCAACAATTTACTGGAAGTTCATATATCAATGCTTATGCTTACAATAAATATGATGCTTGACAAGACATTTGCTACTATCACATCAAGCAAATGTATTACATTCTTTCATATTTAAAGGATGCAACTAGCAATTCCATAGTGTATCAGCTAATCCCAAGCATTTCTTTCCAAAGTTAGGCTGCTTAAACTCTATTAAGCATCGGTCGCCCTGCGTAAAGTCAGAGATCATGGCATCTAAAATAGCTCTGACATAGCATAATTCCAAAACGTAAGTGAAAGAGGTGGCAATGCCCTATTGTGGTGCATTTTCAGATCCTGGGTGATTTAATCTAAAATAACATGGTGTTCATTTATACATTTTCAAAGAATTTTCTACAAGCCTATCTGGAAATTGGGAGCCTTGTGTGAATGTTTTACGAAGTAAATTTCTGGGTACTGAAATTCGAAAACTGAATGATTGTGTTCAACTGTCTCAAATTAAT
This sequence comes from Hofstenia miamia, assembly GCA_900660155.1. Taxonomy (NCBI): domain Eukaryota; kingdom Metazoa; phylum Xenacoelomorpha; order Acoela; family Hofsteniidae; genus Hofstenia; species Hofstenia miamia. Next base: position 3,814,106 of record CABFPE010000001.1, read on the forward strand.
TTCGTTGATAACCTGAAACTTAATGTAAGCAGCATGGAAACGATGACATCAGCAATTGACAAATTACCTGGGTTTGCTACTACTTCAAAGCCGGATTTGTCATTTGTTGCGAAGCTTGCGTCAAAAATTGGGTGCCGCAAACAGGGTGATTTTGATCGCTTGAATAAACTTATAAGATACGTCAAATATCAAAAGGCTTATCTTAGCTTTAATAATATCAATTCTGGTGATACTAACTTTATACCACAGTGTTTCGTTATACAGACGCGTCTGGGTGACAATCAAGAAAAATAAGAAGCGTAAAGCGTTCTACATTAGCTGCTGAAACTATTGGTCTCGTTGAATCACTTGACCCTATGCATTCAATGACAAAGCTGTATTGTGTATGTACAGTTTACACTGATAGTCAATCGCTGATTACTGGAATAGAGGCTGGATCGAATCCATTTGAGAAGGGGTTGGATATAGATTTCAATTATATACGTGATGGTGTTAAGAAGGAATTTGTACTGGAATATCTTAATACACGTGATATACTCGCCGATGGATTAATGAAGGACAGGAAAGAAAGTCAGGTGAAGTTACAACAGTTATTGGTTGGTTTAGGAAAAGAGGAAAAATAGGGAATGTTTTACTAAGATAATTAGACTCGTGTTTAATGATTAGTTAGTAGTACTAGTCAAACTATGTAAATAAGTTATTATTAGTTTTATTAGTAGTGGTAATAATTTATTACGAAGCTGTTGTATGTTTCAATAATATAATAAACGTCGCAAGTTTTATTGTATATAACGCCATGGACACAACTATTGGTGAATTTTCTCGAACGTACTGTTGAAAAGTTAAACTAAGGCTGAACGACTTGAAAAAAAGGTTTAAATACACTTCATACCTACCATCGAGAAAATTCTAAAGTCTAGAGCACATGGAAGAAACGCCGAACTTTAACTCCATCTTAAGTAGATAACTTCCCAAACAATTTGAGTCAGAGCCATCGAGGACACAAGCATTGGGATTGAGGAAATTGAGCAAAGGCACGCCTTAACTGTACCGTAATCGAGATAGGAGACGCTCCCTATCCTGTGGTGCTCCCTGAGTTATGAGTGCTTAAACTTTTTCAAGAAATCATAAAAAAATTATGAAATTCTAACGATGTTAATGATGTCTTCCTTGCCCACTCTCACTGATTCAAATGCTAATGATCTCATTTAAATTTGTAGTTCAACATGCATTTCAACACTCTATAAATATAAAATGACCTATTTTAATATTAATATACTAAAAAATGTATATTATATTAGAAGTACACATTTCCGTTGATGTTAAACTTATATTGAATTCTTAGTTATGCATTTAGTCCACAGAATTTAGCCCTAAATGAATAGGTTTTAAGAAGCGTTATTAAATAGGAAAGATAATAGAGAAACAAAAAACCGATTAATCAATAAATTAATCCGTAGCGTATACAAGCTTTGCAATTTTGAAATAAACGGAAAATTTCTCACCTCATTATAATCATCGCTAAGGTTATAAGTCGATGTATCTTCTCTTCTAACAAATTGGATGGACGCTGGATCACAGGTTAAGCTGAGCTTGTTATGTTTATCTCGAATTATTAATTCATCTTGCAAAATAGATTCCTCCAACACGGCCGTAATCTAAAAAAGTGTGAAAAGTGAAAATCTATGGACATAGTTGTAATTCTGTACAATAAAATGCTGGGAATTTGCACATATCGTCGGACTATGCAGGAGAAGGATGCTTTGAGGTGGGATTTCAGTTGTGATCAAGCTAAGTAACCAAAAACGGGGCAAAGTCTCCAGAACTATTCAAAACATCGAAAAAGACTCACATTTATTTCTAAAATTTTTCCAAGCATTTTTGACTTAACCAATGTAGAAAACCCACGATATCACTTCTGCGTACGCCGTTGCAGATAATCGAAAAATGCCGAATAACCGTAAGTATCATTCTAATGACAGATTGAATATCAAAATTCCAAAACATACATGAAGTTTATCTGCTTCAAATAGCGAATTCATGAAAATTGATTTTAATGGATTGAAAAAATAATGAAATTGTGGATAATAGATATAACAGTTACCTTCAATTTGAATTCAATTATCGTTAAAAACAAACTTAAGTCACCAAAGAAAAGAATGCAAATTAAATACAAATTTATAAAAATAACTACCTGTAACCGAGTATCTTTAATAAAAGGAGTATGTTTGCTGTATATAACATCAAAATTTCCACATTTTTCAACATCGTTCCAGTAGTTGAGCTTTAACGTCTCAGCATCAAAAGAAAAAACCTCGAAATCGTGATTGGGAAAATTTCGAAACACTTTAATTTCTTGTGTTTTTTCTGGATGCTCAATTTGAAAACCTTTCTCGCAAATATAACCCAATAATAAATCTAAATAAAGATTTAAAATAGAAAACACTAGTTTTAACCCATAATAAAAACTACATTTGATATTTAATACATGATATTGGCAATCACGTAAAAAATGTTTAGTGTTCTTTGACATAGACCAGAAATTTCGGACTGCTTTCAATTATTATATTTCACTCCCAGTGCAAAAGTTCGTACAGTGCACGCTATTCAAAAAAATTAAAAAATTTTTTATTCATTTATTACTGATTTGTGCATTATTTATAATGATTATGTAGAATTTTCGTTCTTTAATTCACACTGACAAAATTAGAGCAAATATAATTTGCATCGTTTCCTTAAAATCAACCTGTATATGTTAAACAAAATTGCTGGCGTGGGCGAAGAGACCTTAATATATATATTATTATTATTATTTCATGCATTCTGCAAGGCACAAGGGTTGCAAATTTTGCCATGCGTATTCAGGCAAAATATATGAGGGTTGACAATCTAATTGCTTCAATTAATACTGCTATCATGAAAAATAAAACTTGTTCAACGTTTGAACGATTAGAAAATACTGGTTTCACTTCTATAATGGATGGACGTTTAATCAGGATTGTATGCCAAATTACGAAAGTGTCAAGCAACATCGACTGATTGATCTTATAGCCTATGACAGATTCTTAACCACAATAATATATGGAAATTTATGTTTTGTTATTATAATTTAGTGAAGTAGTTGCTTTATAAATTTGACTTTTCATTAAGCAAAAGTTTTTGTATTTGTTTTATACCTTACAAAATTAAGAAGGCAAACAATTCACTTAGGAATAGGACATGAGTGACCTAGCTACTAAAATTGATAAAGCAAAATAATGTTTTATTCAATCTTAGGCTTTATCAATTACATTGTTAAAGTTACTAAAATTGTTTGATATCTTTAGTATAAGTAGTTGACAGGCCAATAATGGATGAATAGTTCTTTAGTTTATCAATCCATAATTTAACTACTAATTTTTTTCTATTTTATTTAAACTAATGTAAATTTATTCAATATTTAACTAAAAGATACATTGATTTCTATTCTATCTTATTGCAATATAAACCATTGAAATACATGTATTTTTATTCATATGAGTGAAAACATCCATCAGGTTCGAGAAACCATAACCAAAATTGATTAGATATGCTCCCCAATGTTCGCAGAATACCGTTTTATTTGAGGAAACGATCTGTGTGCATCGCACCATATACAAGGATGTGTAGCTCCGTGAGACACCAATCCCAATAATGAATTTGCTAAGGCCCGTTACTTTTGATAACATCGAAGTACATGCATTAGATCCCATCAGTTGCACTCATGGATCGTTAGATTTTAATCGCGATTAATCGTATGAAAAAAAATTTTGGCGATAGATTAATCATAATCGCTGCTGCCAGGAGATTAATAATCGCGATTAATCGTCGATTAATTTATTTCTGATTAAAAATATTCAAAATACAATATATCAATTTAAAAATATTCAAAATAGAAAATATCAACTATTTTTTGAGATTAATTCCTGAAGTTATTTTACTCCACATGTGCTTGTTAGGGTAAAAAAATATTTGGATCTCTAAGTTGAGGTGTAATAAACGATTTTGCTAATCAGATAGAGCATAACCATCTTTGCTGAACAGTCTCTCAACCTGATTAGAAGTTGGCGTGATAAAATCGAGAATCCTTATATATAGAATTACGCTTCCCAAGTATGTTAGATGCCTAATCATCACGCTCTTCTTTTATGTCCGGTGTTAAGGTTTTCTTTTGTAAAACATATGACACAAGAATAGAGGCTATAGATAAGATCAAACCGAAAATGACAACACGTAACTGAATGCATAAGCATCAACTTAATTAAAATAATCTAGATTAATCGGGCACGCTGTTTACGATTAATCTAATCTACTTGACCAGCACGATAGATTAATACTTCCGATTAATCGCGTTGACGATTAATCATGTTGGATCCCTGGTTGCACTTGATACCACAATCTTAGAGAATGTTTGTGTAATTTTTTAGATTCAGAAAACCTTTTTGTACACCAGTGTCTTTTCTGTGTAAGTCACGGTTTGATTCAAATAATGACACAGACAATTTTGAACAATAAGTATGAGTTTGATAAACCATAATCGTTTATGGATAATAATATGTACAAATCCATCTAGATTGTTGCAGTATATAGTTGGTCTGACACTGTAAAATCCAATTATATCATCTTTGGCCAATCTCAAATTTGTAGATTCAAAGAAAGTGTCCAATGAATGGTACAAATCAAACAACTTCTTTCTCATGTTTGGCTCAATAGTTTGTCTGCTATGAGTCAGAGTTCGAATAATACTTGCAAATTTCAATGTAGAATTGGTGTTTAGTTTCAAATTGACTTGTATGTCTGAAATAGCACTCAAAGATAACAGAACTATAGAATTTGTTGGACGTTGATTAGGAAATAGTTCAGCTCGAAACGGACGGCCTGTTGAAGTTAAAATAGTCACTATATAATTCGCACATATGTTTACCTTGTCCCATACAACAATTGTTGCAAATTGCTTAGCTGTTTTTCTTCCAAACATGGTTGTAAGATTCTTTAGTTTTGTGAACTTATGTATTGATAAGCATTGGACACACGTTTTCATTGTACAGAAATATGATTTTTTGTTGATAGTATCATTCAACAACGTCAAAGGCCAGCCTAAATGACACTCAGAAGGCCCAGGTTTAGAAAGCGTAGTTGGTTGAGGTATTTGCAACTGTGAATGATCAAACAGGGTAATAGATCGCTGACAATTTTGTAGAGTATTCCCCTATTACAATGCGACAAGTGCTGCATATCACGGTGGGAAGACGAATGTCATTAGGATAATAATTTTATTTTTTTAAAGGAAATATCTTTCGATAACTGCTCTCATAGATAAACTTGTGTGAGTTTTAAGCTGTGTGACTTCTTTGTACGCGACATTTTCGAATAATACATTAAAATGAAGGTGCCAAAAATATGAAATCATGAATTAAAATTCACATCAAAATTCGGCCACCAATAGCTACAAAGATATTTTCTATATTAACAAAACCAAAAAACAATTCTTATTAGATCACAAGCAATACACATATCAAGTTGTTAATTAGTATCAGTTAGTTAAATATTGAATATATTAGAATAATCATTAGTTTAAATAAAATAGAGAACAATTTAGTCAATGTTAGAGGAACTATTCATCAATTGTAGGCCTGTCTAAAATCAAAATAAGGAATAAAGCAATATAGGCTTTGTAAAGATATTTTTGTGATATTAATGGAGAGAGGGTGGTTGTAAATAAATTTTTCTAATTTGTCAAAAAGTACGTAGTTTCACGATTTTCTGACCTCAGATTCGAATTAGTCATGCTTTTCCGGTTCAGAAAATATATAATTTTATTGAGATCAATTTCTTTGACTAACATGTAAATTTCGTTTCTGACCCACTGTGAGCCCTGGCATTGTCATTAATGTGCACAGTGAGCAAACATAAATATTGGGGCATACATTTTCAACTAAAGTTAATATTTTGATTTCATTTTTCTATAAGCTTTTTATTAGTTTTCCTCCTTAGTTTTGTAATTTTTTTGTGTTCGTGCACAATAGAGTTTTTTACTCGCTTCGTAATTTCCATAATACATCGAACTTACCCTTTTTAGACCAAAAAATTATGTGTATCAAGATATTAACAGGTATGATATGATTGCTAAGACAATTAGGTAATGTATATATATGATTTCTATTAAAACTACTATGAATATATTTTAAATAGACCTGGCATGGTTTATGTTGGTTCAAAATTCATTTACCGACTCTCAACAGTCACCGCTAGATTCTACATTTTCCAGAAAAAGACAAACTATTTAAACTCATTGTTTGGAAACCTACTGCTAGTTATTGTTTATTTATTTCCTAGAATAACAAAAGAATTTCAAACCGGGTAGGAGATTACGGTTCTGGTCAATGTTTTTGAAATCCCAAAATTTCGAAAAGTACAACTGTACTACTAATTATAGATAGAAACTAGGAAGATTAAATGTTATGATTAAGTTATTAAATACATTTTGCAGCTTATGAAGAATTTAAAATTTTAATAAATTAGCTATTATAATCCAATAAGTTTACTAGGGATTGATTCTAGTTATCATTCGTATTGAAGCTTAATCCTAGCTCCCATCCTAATCCTAAAAATAACATTTTCAATATCATTAACTAAAAATTTAACGAAAACTGTCACAATATGCATTTTTCGAAATTTTTGGATTTCGAAATTTTTAGACGACACCGGAGATTACTACCGGAGATCTTTTATTAAAATATTATTTCGTGAGTAATTGTGACAGAAAATATTGTCATTATGAAAAATTATGANTTATATTGTCTGGAATAGACAGTAGGGATTGATTCTAGTTATCATTCGTATTGAAGCTTAATCCTAGCTCCCATCCTAATCCTAAAAATAACATTTTCAATATCATTAACTAAAAATTTAACGAAAACTGTCACAATATGCATTTTTCGAAATTTTTGGATTTCGAAATTTTTAGACGACACCGGAGATTACTACCGGAGATCTTTTATTAAAATATTATTTCGTGAGTAATTGTGACAGAAAATATTGTCATTATGAAAAATTATGAAAAGGGCATGAAAAATGTTGGAAGACAAGAATATTAACTAAAAACTAAAATGATCAGCTCATTGTCTTTAAAAATATATCTAAATAAATCAAAATAATATTAAAGATTAAAATTAATTACCTTCATAATCAGATATATTGACACCAGATTCGGCATTAAATGCAGGATGAGGTTTATCATGCTTCTGCGTAATTTGTTTGAAATACATTTCATTGCTACCATTGAATTTATCGAGACTATTAAGATAATTTGAAAACTTCATAACATTCATATCTTCCCACAAGAAATTTTGACAATCGCTGTAATATTCAAGCCCAAGGCGAATACAAAAGTATATCTACACATAGCTATAATATTATTAAAAAACTAAAACTTACATCACAGTCTTCATCTATTGCAGAATCCAAACAATTTTTGCAAAATTCCATGACTTCAGTGATGTAAGATTTGTTGTTTTCCTTGAATTCACACACTTTGACGCTATGAAATTTTTTTGAATTTAAATGATGTGCTAGCACATCTCCATGATGTTTTCGAAAATTAATTACTTCATTGGGATCAGCACAAAAGTGAATTTTCGTAAGCATTGTTTAAACCAGTACAAAAATTATACTAAATTTCTCCGAAAGCTGTCCCTTATATACAACTTAAAATTCAAAGTGTTATTAAGAATTCAATGTGTAACTCAAATTTTGAAATGGTAAATATCTATCTAGTACAGGGTTTTCGAGTCGAGTTCGAGTTACTCGGGCCGAGTTCGAGTTTTTACGTTTCGAGTTCGAGTTCGAGTAATTTTTTAAATGAAATTCCGAGTTCAATCGAGTTTTTTTCGAATTCCGAGTTTTTTATGGTAAAAAACATTTATTTTACAATAATTCTAAGATTAAAAAAATTTTTGTGTTTGGCAAGAAAATTGATATTTAAAGAAATTTAATTTTTACATTATTTTCGAGTGGATTTTCGAGCGAGTTCGAGTTCCAGTTTTGATGATTTCTCTTCCGAGTTTTTCCGATCGAGTTTTGCGAGCTTATTCGAGTTCGAGTTCTTAACATTCCGAGCACTCGAAAACCCTGATCTAGTACTCGGAATATTTAAAACTCGAACTCAAATGTGTTTGAAAAATTCAATCGGAAAAACTTGGAAGATTAATTAATACACGTTCAAAAATCTACTTCAAAATAATACAAATAAAATTATTTGAAATTTCAAAATGTACTCGAACTTGACTCAAAAACCCTGGGTGAAAGTCCTCCATTCTGAGTTTTGTAATCTAAAAAATATATTTTTCCCTGATGTGAAACTCAACACTTCCATGGTGCACACATCAGATACAGATGCAAAGATGACTCTTATGCTTGCTGTTAAGGGACAAAAACTTTATAGATGATTTAAAGATATTTTTCAATGATGTTTAAACAATCTGCAACAATCCATCATTATTCATGCTCTACTCATACAACTAAAATACATAAATTATCATAAAAACACCATGACACAAATAAAAACCAGAGCTTACCTCAGTAGTGAAGAAGACATAGATGATATTATCTGGGAAGATGCCAGAACACTCACACTCCTTGACAATACTCAAAAATTGCTACAACAACCTTTCCACTAGAAATTTCATCATTTCTTACATCATGCCATCAAGTGCAGCATTGCATGGGCATATGGTATGGCAGCATAGAATCAAAGTTCATTCCTTACATTTTATTTCTCATTGTGTGTCCTTCATTACTGCTAGGCATCTACATGAATTACCACTTTTAATAATTTGTGAATATAGTAATTAATATCACAAATAACATTTGCTTAACAAGAATTTTTAACTTTATTGTATTAGTTGCATTTAATCCATCATTGTCTAATTTGTCTATTCCAGAAATATTTTTAGCAACATCAACTATGTTCAGCTTCACTGTTTCCAAAATACTGAAATACCCTCAGTCTGTTTTTAATTCTCTTGATCCTTTGTATTTTGTATTTATCATGTTCTACTATGTAGGATTTATTGTATTTACAAGCAATCTGTGTAATCTAGATTTCAAATCCTTTTAAAAGTTGCACAAATAATAGTTATTTATTAATTTATTGATTTAACTAATAAATAAGTTTTACATCTGCAGAAGATCATGAATGAGGTTCCAATGTCAATCATTTACTATTCAACTTGCTTTCAGGCAACAATCACTGCAACAATACCTGCAAAACTTTTAACTACTAACTAACAATTCTACTCTACTTATAAAAATGCTATAATGTTCAATTTTCTGAAGTCAATTAATTTATAAAAAAACATCAATTTTTCACAATCAATCCTTCTTATTGACTATAATTACAGTGACCAATTCCAATCAGTATTCAATTGAACAATCAGCACACTTACTTGAATAATTAATTATAAAAGTGCATACTTCTTAGTACAACTATTAGACAATGTAAACATTGATGCTTTATATTGTCTGGAATAGACAGCTTCGAATTCTTTGTGGTTATTTTCACATGTACCTTGTGTACTATGATATTCATTCACCTAAGTATTTGATTTCAATCTCTAGTAAAATATTATAATTCAAAATCCTATTACAAATAGCAACTGAAGGCAAAATCTGGATTAGACAACTGAATTTTTTGGTTATTTTATATGTATATTAATTATTATAGCCTATATTGGCATAAACATTTGATTTTTGGAATTTATTATAAGAATAAACGCTCTATGATTGTTACTAATGTGTACAGGAAGTGAAAGGTACAGAGAGTGAGATGTAATTATTGACCCAAATATTTTTTGAAAAATCAAAGTTGTTGAAAAAAAATTTATACATTTCATAGTCATAGGATTTATACCTTACTTTCTGTACTATGGGATTTTTTACTCACCTCACTGTCTGTATGCCTAAGTTAACATTTCCATAGTACAGAGAGCAAGATATAAGTATATATATATATATATATATATATATATATGCCCTTAGAAAAAAGCATTGTGTCCTTTCTAAGAAAACAGAGCACCTCAATTTGATGCATTATAAATTTAATATATTTTTTTCTTGCATATGATTAGTGTGGGTAATTTATTGAAATTTGCATGCTCATTTTGATACTTGATTTTTTTCATGGATTAGTAATAATTTTTTTAAAAAATGGCAAAAACCATTTATACTGAGTGCTGTTTCTTTTTATGATTTTTTGTGTTTTTATGTTAAATGTCAATATTTGTTTGAGGGTTATTGGTAATTCTAGGATATATCTAATAATAATTTGTACGGAATTAGTAAATGTCTGAACAAATCCTACTATATGATGGCCAGGAAATCTACAGTAGAACCTCTAAATGAGAAGGGTGATGCAGTATATAGTAGTAATGGCTGAGTGATGCATGTTCCACTTTTTTCTGATTGGTTTAGAGGGGGATGTTTGACCCCTGCTGGCTCAAGGAGATTGCCAGGGGTGTTGTAGTGACTTCATGGAAATTTTATAATTATTGTTGCATAAACTTGTACAAGTTTTTCTGTTACTTACAGAGGGCAAATTTAGTTTACTTGTTTACTTTGTTTGTTCAAATCTTTCTATTATTTGTTAACATACATGACATTGTTAGCTGAGAGTTTACTTTGTGGTTTGTGATAATACATTATTGACTAATGAATAATGTTTTTATCCATAGAAACTTCCATGCATTTGTAATGATTAACAATCATTAATTTAATTCATTTTTTTCTATACATTACATGCAAAGGGTTACAATTTGCTACTCTTCATTGTAAAAATTCTTACATTTAATTTTTTTTCACTAATATCCAATATACAAAATAGAAAAAATATTCAGCATACTTAAACATTACAAGCATATTAAATATAGACTTACATGATAAAGACAATTTCATCTTTCATTTTTCAAATACATTGCTATTTTTCATTCTAAAAAATTCCACATGTTTCTAATGATTAATATCTTTAATCATTGTAATTAATTTTTTTTATCAATGTTTCAAATCCATAAAAAATTCAATGCATTTAATTCATTTTTTCACTAATACAAAATGGAAAAATATTCACTATACTTAAACATTACAGGCACATGAAATATAGACTTACATGATAAAGGCAATTTTGTTTTCTGAATAAATTATACATGAGACACTTTTAGAAGGATTTATACATATACCCAGATAACAATTTTGGTTTTTTTTATGTTTTTTATATTTGTTTCATACTTTTGGTTGTTGCAGCAACCATTAACATCAATAGTATAGATCTGAGTCTGTTTGGTTTCACTTTTTCTGATTGGTCAAGAGGTGTGAGGAAGGAGTTTCCACTTTTCTCTTATTGGTCAAGAGATGGGGAGAAGGAGGTGTCACTTTTTTCTGATTGGTTGAGAGGGTGGCCTTTGACTCTGCAATGTTGTGGGTATTGCTGGCGGTGTTGTACTGACATCATGGAAGTTGTGTAGTCATTTACATTTACTAGTTTTTATGTTATTTATCTGACCTAACTTAGTTTACATGTTTTGTTTTACTTTACATACTTGATTATATTAACATACATGAAATACCACATCACACATTAATTTAGTTTACATGTTTTAGTTTACATACTTGTTAATATACATCACACAGTAATTTAGTTTGCATGATCATTTACTTTACATGCACCCATGTTTTTTGCTAATGTAGAGTCACTCAGGGCCTCTCTTTTATTTCATTTTAATTTTAGGCACTCTCAACTTAATTTAGTGCTATTTAGTTTAATGAATTATTAATTTGTAATCTTTCCGAACTTAAGTTTCGAACTTAGTGATTGTCCCATTGAGCTTTAGAATTAAGTGTAATTGCTCAGTTAATTTGTGAGGGAAATGAACTTTTGTAAAAAATGGTAAATATTTACCTTCTTTTGTAATATATAGGGAACTTGATTGTAAGCAAATGTCAAATAAATTTCATTCTCACTGGATACCATTTGCTTTTTTATTATTCTATATTTTACTAACCATTTTAGCTCTGGCATGAATTTTATAATAATGAAATTGTAAGATCTGGTGATAATGTGGGAGGCACTCCACTGTGCCTGGGGTGATAACTTGCTCCATAACAGATGTGAGCCCATATTGTGGTCACTTTAGGCTATGTATAGGCATAGGCAATAAAAGAACTACAACATCTATTGATCAAGCATGCACAAATTATAACACAATGCAAATATACTATGCCATTGGCATACACAAATACATGGTAGCTACATGTTATTTAATATCTTTATTACATGAGCTGAGTAGATAAACACTGAGATAAATTATTTGTATTGAGCTAGAAATTACAACTTGAGACACACAATTAGCACCTTGGATTTGTAAGTATGGATTCTAATGGCTTGGCTGTGTGAATTGGTCACTACTTTAACAGTCTTGGAAATACATTTTTCTACAATGAAATTGGCAAATTGCTGATCTTTATTTGTTTTGTTAGAGCATGGGATGTTCTCAGTGATTGTAATCTTCTGACACCATCATACTGCTTGAGCTGCTAGACGCACACCCCCCAAAATTCTACACAAATATATATGACATTGTTAGTCATTTACTTTACATACACATTTTTCTTTAGTAATCCACTAATTTTCCATTGTAAAAGTTGAATGCATTTAATTTGTTTTGCTTATATCCAAATACAAAATTTAGAAATATTTTATTAAATTTGACATAACAACCATAATACACAATAAAAGCAAACTAGTTTTCAGAAAAATTAAACATGGTTTATGCATAAAGATGTTATTTCATTTCCTAAAAAATATACTTGGAATGTTATTAATAAGGTTTATACACATATATGCTTTCAATATAAACTATTATTATTATATTATTTTTACACATAAATCTTTATTTTGCATTTCTTTTTGGTGTATGAAGATCTTTTATGGGGGTACACATTGTAGACTTACACATCTTTTTCCAGTTATATTTGGTTTATGGTTAATATGTGGCTGTATACATTTCCATGGGTTTTCAACTTTCCACTGCTTTTTAGCTTTAATGCACAAAGTCATTATCCACTCTTATTATGGTTGGTATAGAAATTAGATAAATTTTTCCAGTTGATTCACCTTCCTTCTAGTTGGCATACTGCTGCACATCTGATTTTTCATCTATAGATATGATTTCCATTTGTTAAACTAGTCAAAATTCCATGCTATGCTCTGCTTTTTTTCTAAACATATATATACTTGTAAATACATGGATCTATATGATAAATATTTTGTAATAGCAATGGGAAAACATTTACAAAAAATTTGAGTTTTAGAACAGCTAATAATTCAATATGTAAAATCACTTTGTTAGTTAAAAATAAGAAATTAAACAAAATGATTGCATATAAAATAATTCCTTTCAGTCAATTACTTGTTAAAAAATAGAAATTTGCAACACATTTAATTAAAATAAAATACTTGATAAACCAATGTATATAAATTCATTTTAAGTAAAAATGTGTTTGATGAAAGGAGAAAAATACAACAATGTATATAGACAATGAAAATATAATATGAAAGAGTATACAGCAACATACCTTGTTAATAATACAGGGTATTTCATAATGAATGAGATTTTTGATATTGTTATAAATAATCAAAATTAAGACGTGAACTAATTTGATTGGTTGTTTATTGTAATATATATATATTGGGGTTTTGTGCACTACATTTTATTTCTTCATATTTATTTTAGACTCAGTATAATAATCAATTATAATAATGCCTCTTGATGTTGAATGTAAATTGGAGCTGGTACAACTCTATTACCACCATGGTGACTCTCTGACTGCTTGTATGTGAGCATATAAAAAGGCACATTGTTTACATAATGATCCTTTCCCATTGGAAACTATTTGATGAGTTATTAAGCATTTCAAGGAGAAAGTCACTGATTGTAGAGTGAACTGACAGTGTAACTGCAAGTCTACACCAATTGCAGGAAGCAAATCCACATGGTCATGCTAGTTGCTCATCTACTGGAATTCCTACAACAAGCATCTGGAGAATTTTACGTAATATTGGTATGCATCCATACAGAATCAGTCTAACACAGGCTTTACATGAGGACAATTATCCCAAATGATTGGCTTTTGCACACTGGGTCAAAGATAACATTGCCTCACTAAATGACATCATATGGTCTGATGAGGCCTATTTCAGTCTAGATGGGACTGTCAATCAACATAACTGTACAATTTAGGTCAAAAAATTCCACATGGAATCCAGGAGAAATCCCTTCATCCAGAAAAGTTATGTGTCTGGATGGGATTTTCAGCAACTTTGAAAATTCAGCCATTTTTCTTTGATTCAACAGTTGACCAATATAACTATTGTGCTATGTTGCAGCAGTATGTTTTTCCAGAGTTGTGTCACTTTAGAAAATTGAACTCATCAATCTTCCAGCATGATGGTGAGCCACCTCATTATACCCTTTCTGTTAGAGAGATTTTGACTGTAGTTTTTCCTCAAAATCAAGTCATTGGACATGGTTATGGTATACCCTGGCCTCCAAGGTCACCAGACCTAACCCTGTGTGATTATTACCTGTTGGGGACAGTAAAGGCTTGTGTATTCCACCACTTCAAACCTGCAAACCTCAATGAGTTAAAAGAGAAAATTGTGCAGGTTGTGAATGACATTACTCAGGATGAACTGGCTAGTGCTGTCAGAAATATTGAATTGTGCACTGATGCTGCTATTTCACAAACAATTTGAACATTTATTGCAGTTATACTAAAACCCCAGACATATGTTGATGTGTTTAACTAGTTGTGTAACCAGTTGTTATATGTTTTGAATATACTGTCTGTTTTAAAAATCTCATTCATTATGAAATACCCTGTAGATGCACTTGAAATCATTGACTCAGTCTGCCTTGCCTTTCAACTATCTCCAATGCATGAATTTGGTAAATTCTTTTATGCCATGCAAAATGGGTGACAGAATTAATGACAAATTACTAATGTGAAACCATCTTATTGTCTCCATAGTAGTCCACTAAAATTAATATGTGGTAAATGCCATTGTAAATACACAGAGTTCACACACTTTTATTTACTATTCTAGATAAAACATGTCATAACTCAAAAAAGCAAATAACAATTGTAGAGATGAGCAAACAAATGAATGCTCAAAATATTTACATATTTTGATAAAATAATTCATTGCTAATCTTACTTAAAACACAGGCATATGAAATATAGACTTATATGATAAAGGCAATTTTGCTTTCTGAAAAATTATACATGTGATGCTATTATACAAAATTAATTTAATTTTTCAGGAACTATTCATTACATGCAAAGGTTTACATTTCATTTTTTAAATATGTTAATACACTTCATTGTAAAAATTCTTGCATGTAATTCTTTTTTCACTAATATCCAATATACAAAATGGAAAATATTCAGCATACTTAAACATTACAATTATATGAAATATCTGTTTTCTGGTATTTATAAAACTAGGAATAATATTGAAAAAAAAGGTGTTAATACCTGTTCTAAGTTAATCAAACATGTGAAAAATTAGATTATTTGTAAAAAAAGCTCACCATCATGTTTGAAATCTTTTTACCATAGTTCTCTTTCTTTCAATAATCCATAGATGTATATAAGATTTTAATGCACTGGACATAACATTAATTAAGTTCTAAATTTTACCAGTAGTATACATTTCACAGAAAAAGAGAATTTCACATTTAAAAACTTAAAAACTACTAACCCCATAAAGAAAAAATCAACCACTGCTATTACACTCACCATAAAGACCAACTATTTAATTAAAAACACCTTGTTCTAGTTAAAATGATGGAATTTTCACCATTTCTCCACACTAATAAGCTTTGTTGAAATTATATGTATATTTCTAAAATTGAAGTAAATTAAACACAGGTAGTCATAAAATGATATTACACTTGCCAATGTTTTGTTGTAAAAAACAAGTATTGAAAAACTAAATCCACCAAAACATTTGTATTTACACCTTCCAAAAATAAAATTACATGCTAAATTCTAAAATAGCACTTGGCCCAACCCTGAAATATTTTGGAGATTTGTTCTGACAATGAAGAACTTTAAGTCCAATTAACATTTTAAACCATGATCCAGCTTGTTCTGCACAGTGCTTAGTAAGGAAAAGCAATTTCCATTTTCCAAAATAATTTTAACTGTGGGACTGTTTTGTTTGAGTTTTTTACATGTTGTGATTTGTAAACCATTCACCAACTGGTAAGTCATAAATTGGAATATATTGTAGATGGGGTTTTTCAGAAATCTCTGTAAAAATGAATAATGTTTTTGTCTTTACCTATATTCTTGTGAATTTTCAAATTTTTCACAATAATCAAATGGCATGATGACTGCTTTTCTGTGAATTTCATTTTTTCACAATGAATAGTTGACATTCTAAATGATTTTTGCATTGTTAGTGAATTATAGCATGTTACTAGACATAATGATTATATGTACACCCACATTTCATATTAATTATTAAATTTATATCTATTTATGTAATGGTTCAAATATATATTTGAATTAGCTGTTCAAGGCTTTAGGCATTTAATAATAGCGTATTTTTTCATTTTTCATGATGAATGATTGACACATTACAAAACCTTGTTATACATTATAAATTTAATCATTATTATGAAATGTAATTGTACATTTGATTGTTCATATTAAGAATTTTTAAATAAAATTTAAAATTGATAGTTTAGGCACATTATTAGAGAGAATTCCAATATATTTGGATTTAGAAATATTTCTCCACTAATATGTGAGAATAAAATATATATATATATTACTTGATTTACCTCCAAAAGTGAAATGTATTGCTACAGGGTTTAATATATCTGACAGTTTCTTTTGTTATGGTTTCATTAGTTAATGTTTTCAGACATTTGACAATTTTTCATTTTGCATAGTGTTTTTGATTGTATATACCCTCCCAATTTACAATTCTAAATATATAGATGTAAAAATAATATTCCAAAAGGAATCTTTCACAAAAAAATGCATTTGAAAGTTATGTAGTAAACATGATGATTTTAATTGATCACATTTATCACTCTAAAAATGGCAAAAATTGATGAATTTTAAAAACTAAAAATAAGTTTGTCATAGAAACTGTGTTGACAGCATTAAAATTCATGGAGCTATATGTCTCCAAAGATATCCTAGTCCCTTTATTATAATATTTGATTATAATAAGTGTGCTAAAATGTACAATTCTATTGGCTAATGTGATGGAACAAGAATTGTTATGTTCCTAAACAATATAGTTTCACATTGAGCTAGTAATTGTCTACATTTTGATTCTGAAATGGGTCAGTTGATATTCTATTACTTATAATAATTGATTATTAGAGAAGTGTTAAAATTAACAATTTCTTTAAGCCAATGCTGTGCAACCAGTATAAGTAAATTTCATACCAAAAAATATTTTAACATGATGCTAGTCAGTGCACATCAAATGGTATTTGACCTGTTTTGATAGTGGAAAAAGTCATGGAGTAATAGGTAGCCAAATTTGTCTACTCTATTAATTATAATAATTGAAACTTACAAAAGTGAAAAATTGATAATTTATTTTAGCCAACACTGTGCAACCAGTATAGATAAATTTGTAAAATAAAACAGAGTTTTACATGAAGCTAGAGATTGTCTACATTTTGATGTGTAAACCTAATCCATAAGGTCAAAACTCACAGAGCTATAGTATTCCAAAATCAGTCAGTTGATATAGTTGAAAAAGTGTATAAATAAAGTTATAATAAATTAATAATGGAAAGGGAATAGTAATTATATAGATTATAGAAACATTGTGATATAGAGCTAAGGGTGAAATGCGCTAAGGAAATGGACAAAAATGGGCAGAGTAATGCCTATCTAAAGACATATAGTAGAAATATAGAAGTAAGCCAAACTGTTAAACAACAGCTATTCCATTTCTAGGAAAAATTCTTACATAAAATTTCAAGATACAATGAAATGCAAATACAATTGTTGCAAATTGATTAACAGGTGCAAATTGATTAGTCATAACCCTTTTTTAATTAATTAGTAATAAGATGGTGTGGGTAAAGATGTGAATAGTCTTACATTACATTGTCAAACTATTGTAGAATTGGCAGTCTGCATCTATCAGCTTGAGCAGTACAAAATTGCAGAATTACCATTGCTGAGAGCAGCCCATATTCTAACAAAACAAATGAAGATAGGTATTTTGCCAATTTCACTGTAGAAAAATTAAATGATATCCTTTCCAAGATGGCATTACAGGTAGCAACCAATTCACATGCCATCTCACTGAAGCCAAGTCATCAGAATCCATCCTTACCATCCAAGGTGCTAATTTTGTGTCTCAAGTTTAATTTCTAGCTCAATAAAACAAATTTAGCTCAGTGTTTTTTAACTCAGCTCATGTAAAAAAAGATATTAAATAATGTGTAATTACCACATATTCATGTATGCCAATGGCATAATATATTTGCATTGTGTGATAGTATGTGCATGTTTGATTGATAGATTTAGTAGTTCTTTTATTCCCTATGCCTATTCATAGACTAAAGTGACCACAATATGGGCTCACATCTGTCAAGGAGCAAGTTATTGTCCCAGGCACAGCAGAGTTCCTCCCACATTATCACCTGATCTTACAAGTTTATTATCATATTAACAATACCAGATCTAAAAGGGTTATTAAAGTAATAAAGAAAAATAAAGCAAACATTATCCAGTGAGAATGAAATTTATTTGATGTTTTCAGGAGGTGGTGCTCTATCTAATTTAAATTACTGATAGACTCAACTGGGGTGTTGGGAGTACACACTTCAGCTGATGGCTCATCAATGATAATACCATCTCCATCCCCAATTAGGTGGATTACTGCACTAATCTGAGTGCAAATGTGAGCTGATTGTCGCTCATTATCTGTTTTCTTCTGCACTGTAGCAGAACTTGAATAGGTTAATGTTTTGGAGGTAGTTTACATGTCTTCAGGTCACCAGCATCTTTCTCAATGCACATTGTGTTTTGTAACATATAGACAATGCTTATCGCCTTCTTAATGATAGAATTTAGTCATCCTCCAGATTGCATTTTAGTTTGAGGAGGCTCCTAATGGTAGAAGGGAATCCCCAACAAATATATGAGAAGAGATCATGTCTTGAGTACTCTGGAGTTAGCTTACTGAGGCAAAAGAGTATATCAACCTGAGTAATATAGGTCCTCACATCATCTCCCTTCTTGAAGGAAAGATCACATAAAAGTGTCTTGTACTGCTGTTTGATGTGAGTTGCTTTGTAGTGGTCCTCAAAGTGACCAACAAGTAACTGATAATTAGTTTTAACTTCCCCATCCAGCATCATGTACTGATTGTACACGAGGCCTTGAAGTACATGGGGAATTGTATGGCAGTGGTGTCTTGAGTTGTTTTATATTGCTTCATTGTTAGCTCAAAAAGAAAGAGCCACTCTTTGAATGATTGCAAAATTTCGTCTATCTTCCCAGTGAATTTGGGTAACACTGAGTGTTGATTAAAAAGATTTGATTGTTTGCTCCCTGATGCTTCTGTAGGCAAAATGGACTTTGTAAAGCATGGTCTATGAGTTGTCGTAGATTTGATAGGATTACTCAGAGGAAAAGGTGGAACAATTGTAGCAGTTGGAGTAACTGTAACACTAAGGGGCACTGTAGGCACTACAGTTGTGCTTGGGGTACATGAGCTAAGCGTGGCTATAGTAGTTAGTGTGGAGACTTGTGAAAGAGTCAACTGCATAAATGTAGGGGCTCCAACTGTAAAAGAAGTAATGGGGGTAATGAGTGGTGGCATCACAGGGGATGTTGCAGGTGCTGACAAAGCATGAGAAAGGTGGGCAGACATTGTCTGTGAGATAACAATTGAGAATCTTTCTGACAGAGTGCATCAAGAGCCTTGTCCAAAAGAGCATGAGTTACATACTCAGGTTCTTCAGATGAAATTGGTGGGGAACATGGGATTGATTCCTGAATTTGCATCTCTAAGGCTGAGATTGAGTCAAGCAAGCATCTCTTGCATTGCCAAGCAGCAGTGACTTGTTGTCTCATTTTGGCTTGTAAGGCATCAAAATGGGCTTTGGAGGAGTGGTGCTGTGAGATCTGTTCAGCAAGGGCTTCTCTGAGCTGTTAAACTTCAAGTGTCAGCAACTTGGTAGGAGGTGATGGTGTAGTATACAAAAGAAATGGATTCAACAGG
The DNA here is from genome assembly GCA_900660155.1 of Hofstenia miamia. Lineage (NCBI taxonomy): Eukaryota > Metazoa > Xenacoelomorpha > Acoela > Hofsteniidae > Hofstenia > Hofstenia miamia. Next base: position 3,834,450 of record CABFPE010000001.1, read on the forward strand.
GCAGCAGGAGTGGGGGTCTTTTGCAAAAAAAACTTCAGAGGGTGTAGATATACCAGAAACAGGTTTGGTGCAGGAGTGGGGGTCTTTTGCAAAAAAAACTTCAGAGGGTGTAGATATACCAGAAACAGGTTTGGTGGGGGTAGGAGTAGATAAAACAACAACAGAACTAAGTCCAGCAGTGCAAGGGGCAGCATCCAAGCTGCCAACACTCACACAGGGGAAACCCTGAGTGGGAGTCCCATTACAAGAATTAGAAAAATCCATATCCATAAGAACAAGAATAGATAAATGAGAAAAGTAAAGTAAGAGAAAAGGTTCCAATAACAATTCCAATAATGTAGGAGAAACATCCAACTGTGTAGGAGAACTAAAAACAACTTTACAGATCATAGCAAGGCATGGGCCCAACAATCCAAATTCTAGAACAACAAGACTACGCCAATATGGCACTAAGAATGGGTAAGAATAGAATCAAGGCTTGGTAATGGCATCAGATTGCAGAATTGACAAATGTAAAATTACACATGAAGTAAAATTGCACATTGATGGGTGGTGAAGTAGATCATGGTCAGGGGAAATCCATCCCAGCTGACTCACACCCAGTAGAAAAATAAAACCAAATACAGTAAGGAAGCACTAGAAAAGTTCTGTGTCATGTCGCAATCACCAATTAAACAACTGGTGACCACCTTAGTAGGCGCACAAACTTCATGACTGGAGTACATCTCCAAACATTGATCCATCTGCACACATTAACAAAATGGAATAGATAGTTTAACTGACACTCCAGAGTGTCCAGGAATCTCATCAGGATCACATTGTAGAATTGGCAGTCTGCATCTATCAGCTTGAGCAGTACAAAATTGCAGAATTACCATTGCTGAGAGCAGCCCATATTCTAACAAAACAAATGAAGATTGGTATTTCACCAATTTTACTGTTGAAAAATTAAATGATATCCTTTCCAAGATGGCATTACAGGTAGCAACCAATTCACATGCCATCTCACTGAAGCCAAGTCATCAGAATCCATCTTTACCATCTAAGGTGCTAATTGTGTGGGCCTCAAGTTTAATTTCTAGCTCAATAAAACAAATTTAGCTCAGTGTTTTTTAACTCAGCTCATGTAAAAAAAGATATTAAATAATGTGTAATTACCACATATTCATGTATGCCAATGGCATAATATATTTGCATTGTGTGATAGTATGTGCATGTTTGATTGATAGATTTAGTAGTTCTTTTATTCCCTATGCCTATTCATAGACTAAAGTGACCACAATATGGGCTCACATCTGTCAAGGAGCAAGTTATTGTCCCAGGCACAGCAGAGTTCCTCCCACATTATCACCTGATCTTACAAGTTTCTTATCATATTAACAATACCAGATCTAAAAGGGTTATTAAAGTAATAAAGAAAAATAAAGCAAACATTATCCAGTGAGAATGAAATTTATTTGATGTTTTCAGGAAGTAAGTTCCCTATTTATTACAGAAAAAAGGTAAATATTTACTGTTTTACAAAAATACACTTGTGTCCCTTGCAAATTAATCAAGTAATTACACATAATCTCTAACTTGAGGGGACAGTTACTAAATTCGAAAAACTTAAGTTTGAAAAAACAACTAATTAATAGAATCACTAAATCAAAGGTAGTAAATAGCAATGAATTAATTGGAGAGCGCCAATAATTGCAAAATAAAATATATAGAGGCCCTGAGTGACTCTACACTATGAATAATTTTAAAGTGCACATGTGTAGTTTTCCACTGTTGGAAAAACTAGTATTTTGAAATAACAATGTATTTATTGTTAAAGAACTTGTTATGCACACTAGTACCAGTATGTTTGTGGAATAATACGCAATGGTATTAAATATCATTAATTTTTGACATTACCCAGAAATTGTTTTATATTGAACCAGTCCCCACAAATTTTTTCCTTTTACTTTAAACTGAACTGACTCCACTTGTATGAAATAAACCTATTTTAAATGTATGTATTAGCTTGCTAGAATAAAAATTTTACTTGTCATCATCATTTTGTATTAATGATAGAACTTGTGGTTGTACTTAAATTTCATTTTTAAAATTTTGTTGTAAATTATTTAGCATGTTTATTGATTTCTATTAACATAAAAATGTTTATCTGCAGAGTTTGCCAGTACATTCATACATAACTTTAATTTTTTGCAATTTAAATGTTGGAAGAATTATCTTTATGTGCAGGGTGATATAAATTGACTGTAGAAGTCATCTTGTCAAATGGAGTTTATTGATGTGTATTCTTTTATTCAAATAGTAATTTTATCTTCCAACTACATAATGTAATTTGTAGAATGCCTTAAAATGGGTATTTACATGTGATAATGCATACTGACATTTTATCTTGTGAAAAAATTTTGTGTTGTTAAGAAAATTGATAGATTTTCCAAATGTATTTACTAAGGATTGCAGCAATGTGAAATTCCAAGTCCTACAGAGAGTGAGTATTTGTTTCTGTGATGGAACTTGTGCTTATAATTAAATTTCATTCATAAACATTTGTGTTAAATTATTTTCACATTTATTGATTTTCATTAATATAAAAAATTTTTTCTGCAGACTTTGTCATTACATTCATGCATATCTTTCATTAATAGATTCTTTGGTATTTAATGTGTTAATTGATGTTTATTATATATTTTGTGAAATCTGTTAAGCAAATAGTAAAGTTTATCCTTCAACTACAGAATGTAATTTTGTAGAATGCCTTAATGTAACATCCTCCACCTAGCTTATTACGCCGTGTCTAATTACTGATAATGAGTGCTTGGGTAAATCGCGGGTGAGGTGTTACCAAGTTGTTGAACCATCAGACCTTTCTCTCTTATTAACTAGTTATGTTAATCAAATAATTGAGTATTGACTATCACTGTTTAGGTGACAGAGCATTACGATGTTTCCTCTTCAGTTCTTCCATGGGCTACTGCCCGAAGCCGATCTCCACAAGACAGCTCCTCTCCTTCTGTAACGATGGTTGAGTCCACGGCACCACCTCAGCTCAACTGGAATTAATTATGTGTACCTTACGTTAGCTTAGTGCGTGCACTCAAGTAAAGTTGTAACTGACTTAAACTCAATTTTGTAAAGTGTTTGTTGTTTTGATTTAATAAAGCAACCGGGCATTGACACTAACTGCATTTGCATAATATTAAAAATAGCCATTACTGTAAAACTATAGGCTTAAACATTTAAGTAATAAGATTGCAGTTTCCTATACCTACATTTACTAGTACTACATGTAAAGTCATTTATCAGGTCAATTATAGTCGAGTCTCCTACATTTAAGAATATATAAATATCCCTAAGTGTCGACTATCCAGTCGTTTCAAGCATTGATTATTTTCTACATGTATTGATCGATAGTCAGACTAGGCAAGAATCGAAAAACTCCTAACCGTAACATAAGTGCGGTTTCGTGACTGGCACAAGGACCCTGAGAATCGATCCCGTGATGGAATCCAGCCACTACTTGACACAACTTGCCTAGCTGCACATTTTATTAAATAATCAAACCAGATAAGAGTAGAAATGAAAATTAAATAAACTCCGAAGAATTTATTGTTCATCAAAAATCAAAGCAATTTATAAAATTTCTGCAAAAGTACCTGCCAATTTTAAATTTCAAATGATTCATCTGCCAATATGGCTGTTCCAACATAAGCGTTATTTTGCTCAATTTAATTTGTCAAATATTTCTTGATCAGCTCACAAGTTTTCTTATTTTGAACAATATTAAATCTTAGTTGCATCTTACAAAAATAACTAAAGATCATTAACTAAATTTTTACAATTAATTTTAATTAATATTAATCATTCGACGTTGTTCAGCTTAGTTGCTTTTTGGATGATGCTACACGCCCTCCTCAGCTTGCGTTAGGGACAGCACAGGTCGTTCCCCATGCACGAGAGTGTCCGCTCTGCGTATAAGTGACTCCGCCTCAGCTTCTTCCCACGTTATTGTCGCGTATTCTGGTTGTTTTGACATTTTTAGTACTGCCTCACGTTCAGTTGTGACGGTATTTGCGTATTTCAAGAACTGAGTTTCTCTGATATTTTCCGCTATCAGTGTTAGTTGTCACAGCTCATTCATTTTCTGTGAGAAAATTCCAAAATATTTTTTGTATAGACTGATGCCTTTTAATGCTATTAAAAGTGTCATTTGAGCATCTGCTTTGCAAGTGTGTGCTAAATCTGCTCTCATCTGCGTATTTGGGTAGAAGAATGTAAACACCTTCCGTAAACTGCGCGTGTTTGCCACGTCCTTATAGAAGAAGCTAATATTCTCCACTACTTCCTGTTCCGATATATCGCCAGGATCGTTTTTTCCAATCCGCATCATCGTTACGATCTCCACACGTTTCGTTACATCATAGTAACGGTAATTTTGCTCCCACAGGTCGGTCCATACTATATCATTCACTCCCGAAAATAATATGACTGCTCACGGTTGTCGTAGCTCGATTTCTCTCCTCAGCTCTTGGAGTTGAATATGTATCGCTTCCCCTTCTGTGTATAGTTGATCTGGGGTTATTGTTCCTTCAATATAGATACGTTCCTTGTTGTCGTTATCCAATAATATCTTTTTCGTTTTCCTATAGTCTTCACGTTGTATCATTTCCATGGCTTTACTCTGAGAATTTACATACGATTTATATTTGTGCAAAAATGTCTTAGCTGGACTGGACCTCTTTCGGGAGTCTCCATCTTGGCAGTACCATGGGTATTGCTATTGTTTTTGGCGGCGTACACAATAAGATCTTTATATCAATTA
>CABFPE010000001.1:3844681-3858816 GCA_900660155.1 Hofstenia miamia
GCTAACAAGTTTTCTTATTTTGAACAATATTAAAGCTTAGTTGCATCTTACAAAAATAACTAAAGATCATTAACTAAATTTTTACAATTAATTTTAATTAATATTAATCATTCGACGTTGTTCAGCTTAGTTGCTTTTTGGATGATGCTACATTAACATGGCTATTTATGTGCCATATTATATAATAACAAAACTATTAATGCTTCAGAATATGGAAATAAAATCTGAATATTCAATAAAAAACAATCAAAGTTAAGTGTATGTACACTATTCTTACTCATTTTTTAAAGTTTATACTAATACTGTCATAAAAATTAAATTTTGTTAAATGTCTATGATGAAAAGATATATTTATTGTAACACATTATTTAGTTTTTACAGTAATTCAAGTGGTGATGGTTGAATTTATTCAACAATGTAAGCTTTTTATAAGTTAATATTACTAACTTTCTTTCATGTGATTATGAATTTTTTTATAAAATTTCATAATTGTACAGTCACTCAGGGCCCTATTTTTCTGTTTTAATTATTTGGTACTCTGAAAATAGTGTTGTCTTTTTAATGTCCTGATTTGATGATTTGGTGCTATCAATTTATATCAGTTTCTTTTAAATCTATTTATTTGCATTTTTGAGCACAGTTATTCAACAGAATTATTATCTGTCACCTTGGTTCATATTACATGTGATGGCTTGTTTTAACTTTGTGAGCAAAATTGTGTTTAAACTGTAAACAGTTACCAGGTAATAATTTACATAATTTTGTAATAAATAGATGAGGTAACCATAGCAACATGCACAATAAATTTGTCTTCCTCCACCTGTGTTTCATCTTTTCTCACTTTTATTTTCTAGTAACCCCTTTTAGATTTGTCATCAAGGATTTGGCTATGATAATAATTGCTTAAGATCCAGTGATAATCCAGGAGGAAACTGCACTGGGTCTGGTGCAACAAATAGCTCCTTAACAGTGACAGCCCAAATCATGGTCACTTTAGGTTACAGTTAGGTGTAGGGAATAAGAAATTTTCACTTGATTGATTTGTACATGCACATAATATTAACACACAGCAAATATACTATGCCATTGGCAAATGTGAATGCACAGCAATTATGTGCCTTTTGTTTATTATTTATTTACATGAGCTGAGATAATAGAACTCTGAGATAAATTGTTTATTGAGCTAGAAACTAATACTTGAGACACACAATTAGCACCTTGGTGAGTAAGGATGGCTTTGTGGATATGGCTTCAGTGTGATGACGTGTGAATTGGTCACTGCTGGAAATCTGTTCCCTATGGAATTCCTGTTTTTCTTATGTAAATCAGTGAACCACCAATATTTCTTTCTTTTGGTGGAATATGGGTCACTCTATACAATGGTAAACTTTGCAACCTTCAATCTTAACTCTTGAGTGTCCCAGTATTGCTAGAGTAGCCAGAGCTCCCCTGTGATTCCACATGGTTATCCTGATGTGATGCTGGACAAATTAGGGTGCCAGTTGAACTCTCTACTCTATTCTGTTGAAGTTACCAAGGTGGTCACCCAATTTTTCCTGGTGATTGTAACATAGTGCCAAGCTGTTACTGTTTCTATATCACACTTGGTTTTGTGCTTTCTCTTTAGTGTGAGCCAGCTGGGATAGTTGTTTCCCCTGCCATGAGTTGATTTCACTACCAATGCATAACTTTGCCTCTTATGTTATTTTTGTGATGTGGTTCTGTGCTCTGAGGCTGTCACTCAGTTTCAACATTATTTTTACTTGTCTTTGGTTGTTACTTTGTTGTTGTCTCATTCTTCTAGAATTTTCATTTATTACAGTACCCTAAACTGTGCTGTCTCCTGTTACTAGTTTTTGTTCCTCTGAACCCAGTTGGAATTTCTTTTGATTTGTTGGAATTGTTTTTCTGAATTTTCTTACTTTTTCTGAATGGATTTCAATAGTTTTTCTTGTAATTGGACTCTCACACAGGGTCTCCCCAGTGTGAGCACTCAGGCACGGATGCAGCTTTTTAGTGAGGAGGGGGTTGGTATTGGCAATATATGGCCTATATGCATACATGTATGTATTATGCATTAGTGTGTATCTATTACACAGTGGAGGTCTAATTCTCTTGTACTATATGTTTTCTTATATGTAGTGTTTTCTGATTGAAATTTAAGGAACACCTGCTTTCCTTTTTTGTTCACATGACAAGTTGCAAATTTGTCTCCCTCATAGTTGTATACCAAATAATGATATTTTTCAGTATCTGTGATACTACTGACTGAGGACTTTCTGGAGGCAACAATACCAGTATCCCATAGTAGAGTATCAACATCTTCAATGGACAGACCAGTTATGTTCATGTTCATGTTAGATGATTCTTGGGGTTGAGGAGGAAGAGGAGAGAGAGTAGAATGAGGATTCACAGCAACTTCACCAGTGCAGGATTCATAAGCAGCTGTCTTTGGCCTGTAATGAAAATAAATAAATATTTAATTCAACAATATTCAGGTCAATTTAAAAAGAATGGTAAAAAGTGTACCAGGCGAATAGAGTTCTCATAGAGTTAAGATTTACATGTGGTTATATTATGAAATTGTACATACATGTACATGTAATTTCTACGAATATTTATAGCTTGGTTCAAAAAGGATTTTACAATCAAATGTTTACTATGGTTTTGTACAGACACACAATATAATCAAGAAATCAGCTAAACTACACTAAAGTATTTCATTTGGACAAACTCATAAAATAAGCTGCATTGCATATTCAGTATGTAGATGGTTTCATTCAATTACCTGAAGAAAGAATTTATCTGTCCTTGATTTGCAGATTTCAATTTTTTTCTTGGTGGTGCCATGGGTAGGATGTAGAAATGATTCTCTTTCATAGGATTCACCTAGCTCACTTAATTGATAAATGAAAGTAAAGTATAGAAATGGCAAGAACTGATGTAGACAGGCTAACTCTCATTGTTTTAATGCCTGATTGTTTTTATTACACAAAATACTTCAACAGGAGTTTCTTGTTTTACATTAAAAAAATAAATAATAGTTGTTGTAAAGTATTCTCAGAATTTCAAACTCTAGTAATTAGTAATGCTAACATTGCACAGCTTTAATACTAACTCTTATGAAACAAGTCATTTGTATCAAAGGACACAACATATGGAGACTCTATATACACAACATTTACAAATTACAATCATGAATTTGTTATTATTTCTGAATTATAACACTAAATTTTACAAATCAAAAAATATTCACAGCAATATAGTAAAACTAATAATATAATTCCCTGTGATTCCCCACGGGGATTGAAATTAGGACCATCACACAAGCCTGGTAACATCTCTGTCACAATGTACTTTAATAAGCATTGCCAAATTATGAAGACAAGGAGATATGTATGATAGAGAACATCTGGCGAGGTGCACAAAAAATTCTTTAACTCTAAGGGGGGGTTGAACCCCATGAACCCCTGTCAGATCTGCTACTGAGCACTGGCAACCTGAATTTATCTTCTCTTACTCATGTTAACCAGTCACTGTCTGCAACTTTTCATCCTTTTTCTTTGGATCCCTTTCAAAACTGCCCCCAGTCACCACCTTCTCCAGAGCCTCAACCCTCTGAGGTTGAACAACTCTGAGCAGCTTTGCCAAGCAAATCAATTGACATTTCAATGGGGAAGAATGTCTTGACTTGCTGTGAACTGAGATGAAGCAGCAAGCTGCCAAAGCCTGGAAGAGAGAGAAGCACCTACAGGACGCAATCACCACTTTGACTATTCAAGTCAATAATTTAACAACTCCATCATCTGCATTCCCATTGTTGCAGAGCACTCCTTATTCTGTGCCCTGCTTGCCTAGACTCTCTGAATGTGTAACTTGTGATGTCTTAAAAGAATCCTTGGATGCTTTCTCTGAATGCCTCTCAGATCAAATTTCACAAATGATTAAGGCAGATCTCCCAAGTTGTAACTAACACTACCCCATTGACGCTGCAATTTGTTACTCCAGTCACTTTGCTTACAACTGGAAGTCCCACCTTCACACAGTCTGCCATCACTTATGTTTCTACATTGGCCACTATGGCCACCCCTGCTCCAAATGTGCTTAGCACAACTGTTTTGCCTCCTGCACCTATCAACACTTTTGTTACTCCTACAGTTTTGGTTCTTACTTCACCTCTATTACCAAGTATTTATGCTGTATCTGCAACCTCCATGGGGCAATGCTTTACTAAGTCTATCTTGCCCACAACCACTGTTGGAAATGAAACTGCTAATCTATTCAATTGCCATTCTATATTGCCTAAGTTCACCAGAAAGATCAATGAAATCTCACAGTCTTTTGAAGAGTGGTTCTTCCTCTTTGAGTTGACAATGAGGCAGTACAAAGCCACTCAGGATGCTGCTGTTGCACAATTCCCCACATATAACTAATATATGATGCTTGATCAAGACATCAAGACTAATTACCAACTTCTAATCAGCTATTTTGAGAACCACTACAAGGTGCCTCATATTAAACATCAGTACAAGACACTGCTTTCAATCTTTTGTTCAAGAAGGGTGATGACGTCTGTACATACATCACACAGGTGGAAAGGCTGCTTTGCTTAAGCAAGCTCACTCTTGAATATTCAAAGCATGATCTTTTCTTGTATATTTGTCAGGGCTTTCTGCACAATATTCATGGTCACCTTGAACTCAAGTGTGATCCCAAGGATGATCTCAACCAAAAAATTTGTAAAGCCATCAGCATTGAATACATGCTTCACAATACCACTAGTATCAACAAGGATGCTGGAGCTTAAAGCTGGCTCCTCATCTGTGAAACACCCTGCTTCCTCAAGTACTGCTGCTCCCAAAGTGAAGATAGAACTTGAAGAAACTCATTGTTTCTGCTGTGGTCAGAAAGGTCACACAAAGAGTCAATGCTGCACTGAGATCCATTTAGTTGCAGATGGTGAGGGATTTGTCATCAATGAGCCCAGGTTTGAGTAGTATCCCATGATCTGCCTGTTAGTTCTGTTGACTCATCAAACTAGTTGGAGCACCACCTCCTATAAATCATGTGCAAGATGTTCTGGTCATTACCTCACTCTTGTGTACTAACATTATCCCTGTGGATATAAATGGATTTTTGGTTAATGCTACCAGGGTCTCTGCCTCCATTATTAGCAACACTTGTTGTGCTAAATTATGTTTATCAAGGGAGGAACTACTCCCATCAACTGCATGCCTGTTGCATGCTTCTGGGAATTCAATCTCTCTGAAAGGTCACGTACTGAATCTGGAACTCTGCATTTGGCAAGAACTGTTCTCAGTAGATCTAATCATTATCAACACTTGAGACCAGGCTCTGCCATATGACATAATCCTGGGCAACAACTTTCTTGAGCAGAATTCCTGTGTCATCAACTATGGAAGCAATATGATCTCTATCCACAAAAGCAAAAACAGGCAGGAACTTGCCACCATTCCCAAACAAAACATTATGTTGAAATTTCTTTTGCCAGGACTTGTTGAGCCTCAACACTGGTGATGTGTTGCAGTTGCCACCAACTTCCCATATGTAGGTGACGTCATGGTCTCTGGGTATAAAGGGAAGCATTTTCTTGGAGTCAACTTCCTCCCAGATCTCTGCCACATTTCAAAAGGAAAAACTTATATTACTGTACTGAATAGCTCCATTTTGTTGTTCAAGATAGACCCTGCTAAGCTGATAATTGTTGTGACTCTAGTTTGTTTGGAATTGAAAGCTGCTGCTTGCCTACCCATCTTAACAGCTATACATGACTTAGTGGAACCAAGTGATACCATCCAGATTCCTCCTGTCAGCAAGAGGACACACCCTCATCTCAGTCCTCAGGAATGTGACTGGCTCTCTCATTTGCTTCAACAACACCAGGAGGTGATTAATTACAGCTCAATCAGCATTGGTCAGGCCATCAGTGAACAGCTTGAAATTGTAACCAAGCAGGATTGCCTTATTTGCCTACCAGTCAGGAGAGTGCCAGAAAACCTCTGGAAAGAATACAAGAAGATCCTCAGTGATCTTATAGATAGTGGAATCAATTAGGGCAGCAATAGTCCTTATGTGGCACTCACTGTTTTCATTAGGCAGGGCAACAAGTACCACCTCTGTGTGGATTTTCAGAAGCTCAACAATATTATGGTAAAGGATACCCACTTCCTCATATTGAAGATCTTTTGTATGATGCCAGTCAATACCAGCTGTTCACTTGCCTCAATTTATGTAAGGCATACTGGCAGGTGCCCATGAAGCCCACCAACATTCCAAAGACTGCCTTCATCACTCTGTACAGCCTCTTCAACTTGAAATACATGGCTTTTAGCTCCACAATGCCCCAGCAACTTTTCAGTGCTATGTTACCCATGTGCTCAGGAATGGCACCTAACCAGGCATCATCGCCTATATGGATGACATTCTTGTTGCTGGGAACACCTTTCCTGACCACCTGGAAAGGCTTGGAAGAACTCTCAGTATCTTACACAAATCCAGCCTCCACATTAGTGGGAATAAATGCTCTCTTTTGCAGCCTCATGTCACCTTTCTTGGAAGAGTTATCAAACTGGGTCATATTTCTATATAAAATGACTCTAAGGATCATTGGGAAATGATTGAAACTCTGCAATCTCATAGGGATGTCCAATACCTTATGGGTTTCTTAAATTATTATGGTGCCTTCATTTTGGAACTGGCAAATAAGACTAAGCATATTTCTAATCTTCTACAGCACAGTGTGGAGTTAAAGTGGACATGGGCAGAGCAAGAAGAGCTCAATGCCATCAAGTTAGAGCTAAGGAAAATTCCCAGTCTAAATACACCAGACTATTCAAAAGTGTTTATCATCAACTGTGATGCCAGCTCAGTCATGATTAGCAGTCCTTAGCCAAGTCATAAATGGGATCAAAAGCCTGATCCAGTATTTTAGTTGGAAACTTAGGAACAACAAGCAGAACTATGGCACCATGAAGTCTGAGATGCTAGTATTGGTAGAGAGTCTGAAGAAGTTTTGTTTCTTCATCCCTGGCCATCACTTCACTGTGTGAACTGACAATTCTGTGCTAGCCTGGTTAAAGAAGTACTCTGGGAACAAGTCCAACATTGTTGCCTGTTGGATCAAATATTTGAATGAATTTACTTTTACAATACAGCACTGACATCAATGCAGATTACTGGACTGCTCTCCCCAGTTATGACCATGATCTTAGAAAATTACCAGGAGATAAGATGCCTTTCAGATTTATTCCGCTCAGCAAATATGCATGCCTTCCTGAGATCAGCACAGACCACCATGGATTTGCTATCCTTCTGATTCTCATGAAAGAAGAGATTACCAACGTGGAAATTCTCCAACATCAGCAGCATGATAAGGTGCTAAGTGAAATCAAAGCAAAATTAAAGGATACTAATTACATCCTCAGTCCTGTTGCCAACAGATATTTTGGTGATACAATTGGAAGCAAACAGAGGCAGGCCTGATTTATGCTCAAAGTTGGAACAGTTGGTTAGCTGTCCCTGAGTATTTCTGAAGAGATTTGGTGTGAAAGATTCATGAAAAGGCCACTTAGGCATTATTCAAACAGAATGTATGTTTAATGTAAAGTATGTGACTATTGGCATCTGAGCTGCCATACAGGATTTCATTGATAAATGTACCACTTGTTTATTACAAGGAACTGGACATTTTCTGGAACAGTAAGCTGATCTGCATAGCTGAGCCACAGAGTGCACCAACAAAGTTGTGCACATGGACATTGAGAAGCTCTCCCACAGTGATGAAGGGTACCAGTACCTTCTTCTACTTATTGATCACTTTACCAAGTACACCTGACTCATCCCCTCAACAGCACCACTGCCAAGGTTATTGGAGAAAAAGTAGTAAAGGAATGGATCCTTAAGCTTGAACCCATGGAGTACCTGATTTTTTATCACAGTCCCCAGTTCAATAACCATCTTATGGAGACACATATGGTCATCAAACTAATTTGAGGACAATATCCCTGACCCCATTGTGAGCCTCTATTTCATAATGGAAAACTTCACTATTTTGTATAGTACCTCATACCACCCCACTAGCATGTACCAGTCAGGTATTTTCTCTGTCACAAAGCTTATTTACACCAATGTGCTTCTTTGTAAAAAGATCCCCATACACCACCTTGCAGTTGACACCAGGCTCATAATAGATGCAGCCATTCATGCACAAATGCTGGAGTTGATCAAAATCAACTTGCCAGGCCTTCCTTTGGTCACTGACATGCATGTCAGCTTTGCATTCTGACAGAGCTCTACCACTCTGGCAGAAATCAATGAGATTTGGACAAACCTCAAAGCAGATAAGAACCTTGAGTCTGTCTGGACTACTATAACCATCCTCAGCCCAATGTCTCAGTACTCTCAATCTGTCAAGTGCCCTTTGATGGAATTGCGCATTTCATATACATCTCAAGACTGGCAAAATTATGCTGAAAAGCTTTTCACAGAGAAATTCACGCCACCTATCCAGTCATGTGGAGCAGTATGGGTCTTAGTGATTTTCCTCACACAAGATCCTCACTTACAGCTACCTCTGGATCATAGCACAAGGTAACAGTTAGCCAAAAAGTGTATTGATGAGATCATAGTATGTCTGGCCACATGGAAAATAAAGAACTGGCTCTTACACACATACACCCTACCATCATTGCCAGGGAAAACAAAAAAAGGCAATGGAACACTTCAAAAAATACTATGCCAGACTCATCAGAGCAAGCAGTCCACTTGGCCACCTTCTGCCTCAGATGATTGTTAACTGTCTTGGTGTTGTATTTGCTGATTTGAACATTTTTTCTGAGACACTAAAAAAGTATATATGGGGAACAACTGCAGAGAACAACTTTCCTTCCTTAGAATCACAGTATGCACCACTTTGTACTAACCATCTAATTTGCTGAGAACCTGACTCCACACCGCCATTCTTGGAACTGGTGAACCATTATAATATTCATATGAAAGCAGAAATTCTATTCAATTTGGAAAAGTTTAATTATCCTGAGTGTGGCTATAACAAGATCACTGAGACAAGAAGACAAGCTGAGAGAGATGGTGAGATTATTCCCATCACTGTTATTGAACAGACCATGTGATCCCTGGAACAGTTCTACTGTGAAGAAGAGCTCCTATCATCTTCTGCTACTGAGGTGTCCCCTGCTACTAAAGCCCTCATTGAGGCTGTTAATTTGCAAAAATTCTCAGGCACTACCAGCACTCCTGTGCATACACCCGCATGGTTGATTACTGAGGATGAATGTATATTAACCATCAAACACCACCTGGATGAGTTCACAGACTAGCTCTCTATTGCTAACTGTGTTATTGAGAGCAACCATTATAATGATGTGTTAGGGCTTATGAAATGGTGCCTCCCAGAGATGTTTACTAAAGAGGAGTTGGTCCTCATACAATTGCCAGGGTGACAAACAGCCCTGGACATAGAGTGTAGCATGTCTCAACTAAAGATTTCCAAAGCCCAGATTGATAAGCTCTGCCCACATGGACTTTGAACCACGTTTTGGGATGCAATCAAAGATACAAAAATCAATTATCTCAGTACTATTGGAACAGCCACATTAAAGAAGAAGGTTGAGTTTGACCAGGTCAAGAAAAATGTGGAGAAGAACAGCTTGCTATGCATACCTCCACCATGCATCATGACTCCATTGATCCTCCCATCTTGGTGAGTAAAAAAGGGGCGTAGAAAGATCTCCACACACCTCTCTGATAAGATCAATTACATATCAACAGCTGCAGAAGTCAGAAAAGCCATGCAAACCACAGAGTACAAAGAAACCAGAGATACTCTTATTGAGGGCTGTAATCCTGAATGCATCTTTATAGACAGGAAACTGACAATTAAGGACATCTTCCAAAAAGGACTGCCAGTATCAACCCAGTTGTAGAAGATCCACAACAAGGTTGCAGCACTAGATCCTTGAGTCCTCATATTATTCCTGGCATCAGGAGACCTTATGTGGGTTAACAAAATTGAAACCCTGACAAGATATTACAACAACATGAAAAGGATTGAAATAATTATGATGATCTCAGCTGAAGTTACTGATCTAGAGGAGATGACTCTCCAACAGGTTAACAAATACTGCTCATTGTTCATGGACCATGCCAATTGCATGGGGTCACTTAGAGAAGTGTTCACTTACTTCTACCCAAGCATTAGGATGCATTAAGATGCCCACACTTCAGATACCAAGGTGCTAATGACTTTGACAGTTGCCTTAAAAGGTCTGTGGCTCTATGAGCATTTTTACAATATGTTTACAAGAAGATTGAACAACCTACTTCATAACTGCCCTATTAGCTCCTGATTACCAGAGATAGAATTTTTTCACCTAAAGAATGAGGCTGTAACTCAGAGAGAGAATTGATGCAAATTACATGGCGACCCAGATACACTGAAGTGTCGTCTTGGGACAACATCCTAGCTATTGAGATGGTAAAGGAAACCCAGAAACTCTTGTCAGGTCCTATGGTCCAACTCCTACTGCAAACTTAGCTGTGCAATGGGGGTGTGTAGAGTTACTGAGGGCACTATTTTTCTGTTTTAATTATTTGGCACTCTGAAAATAGTGTTACATCTTTTTGACATCCTGATTTGATGATTTGGTGCTATCAATTTATATTAATTTCTTTTAAATCAATATATTTGCATTTTTAGTGCAGTTATTTGCCAGAATTATTATCTGTCACCTCAGTTCATATTACATGTGATTGCTTGTTTTAACTTTGTGAGGTAAATTGTGTTTAAACTGTAAACATTTACCACGTAATAATTTACATAATTTTGTAATAAATAGATGAGGGAACTGTAGCAACATGCACAAAAAATTAGTCTTCCTCCAACTGTGTTTGATCTTTTCTCACTTTTATTTTCTAGTAACCCCTTTTAGATTTGTCATCAAGGATTTGGTTATGATAATCATTGCTTAAGATCCAGTGACAATTTGGGGGAAACTTCACTGGGTCGGGGCAAAAAATAGTTCCCTAATGGTGACAGTCTGAATCATGGTCACTTTAGGTTACAGTTAGGTGTAGGGAATAAGAACTTTTCACTCAATCAATTCATACATGCACATAATATTAACACACTGTAAATATACTATGCTGTTGGCAAACATGAATGCACAGCAATAATTTGCCTTTTGTTTATTATTTATTTACATAAGCTGAGATAATAGAACTCTGAGATAAATTGTTTATCAAGCTAGAAACTAATACTTGAGACGCACAATTAGCACCTTGGCAAGAAAGGATGCCTTTGTGGATATGGCTTCAGTGTGATGCCATGTGAATTGGTCACTGATGGAAGTCCCCATTCTCTATGGAATTCCTGTTTTTCTTAAGTAAATCAGTGAACCACCAATGTTTCTTTCTTTTGTTGCAATGTGGGTTGCACTCTACAATGGTAAACTTTGCAACCCTTGATCTTAACTCTTGAGTTTCCAGTACCACTAGAGTAGCCAGAGTTCCCCTGTGATTCTACATAATGTATCTACATGTTTAGTATCTTTACCAACAAAAATTTGTATTAGAGTTGTTAAAAATCAATTTTATAAATGGGAATTATTTCTAATCACAAATCAATTTAAAGCATTATAGAGAAAATAATTCAAAAAATAATAAAAATTAATGCATTCAATATAACACTTTTTGGAATATTATTTCTACATTTATACATTTAGAATTATAAAGTGGGAGGCTGTACAAAGTCAAAAATGCTATGCAAAACAAAAAATTGTCAAGTGTCTTAAAACATGTACTAATGAAACCATAACAAAGGAAAGTGTCAGATATAGAAACCCTGTAGCAATACATTAAACTTTTGGAGGTGAATCAATTAATAGAAATATATATATATTTTATTCTCACATAGTAGTAGAGAAAAAATTTCTAGATCCAATTATTAATATATTGGAATTCTCTCTAATAATGTGGATAAGAAACTATCAAGTTTAGATTATATTTAAAAATTCTCAATCCTAAAAATCAAATGTACAATTACATTTCATATTAATGGTTAAATTTCTAATGTATAACAAGGTTGTCTAATGTGTCAATCATTCATCATGAAAAATGAAAAAATGCTGTTATTCCTGTTACCTTTGGTAATTGCCCCCACATTCTGTCTTTAGGCAACTTTCTAGATTTTGGAACCACAGCTTTAGTTAAAATTATCACTGATTTATTTTAAAGCATCAACATCTAAACCAATGAAAATAATATACCAGGGCTAATGTATTAATATGTGAAAGAATGAAAGATTTTAACTTGTAAATTGTGTTTTGTAATGTGTTTTATCCTTAATACACAGTTCATGGATATTTTTATCAGTTTCAAAAGCAAAGAATTATAAAATTATGTATTTTAATGATACAGGTATTTTTTCTTGAAGCAAATATGCCTCCATGTTTTAAAATATGTATCAATTTTTGTGCAAACTAACTAATTGTTAAGATTTCTACTATATGCTTATGAAAACTATGTGTATACATGACTAAAATATTTTTCCAAATATTTTGATGCATCATGGACTTGATTGGATTCAATGCAATCCCCTATTAATAACAAGCTATAATGTTAGTATGCATTATTCATTAAGGTTGATATCATATATAACAAATTCTCTAACATGTACACATGTACACTCTAAAATTATTCATAGATTGATTATGTAATGCTTGAATATTCACATCCTTTTGGCAACACCACCCCCTCATAGAAGTATGACTCATCAATTAGAATCTGTGAATCAATTGTTAACAAATATGGAAAAAGGTTTTTGCTGAAATTGCCCTGGTATATTATTTTGATTGATTTAAATGTTGATGCTCTCAAATAAATGATTATAATTTTAACTATAATAACACTTTTGGCTGTCAACAATGATTAGTAAAGCTTCAGTTCAAAAATCTACAAAGTTGACTGAACACAGAATGTGGGCAATTACCAAAGGTAACAGGAAAAAACAGCCTAAGACCTGCATCTGAGGTGAAATGTTTGTTAAAAACTGAAGAGAAGTTATCATGTCCTGCATTAGTTAGTGAACTTAATTCAGTTTCTAAGGAAGTCTGTGTATGATATATACATATATATCTCTTTATGAGTTGCTGGTTGGTGAATGGTTTACAATATGCAATGTATGTCAAATTCAGACAAGTTATGGTCCAGCAGTTAAAAGTATTTTCCAAAACAGAAATTGCTTTTTCCTTCCCAAAAGCTATGCACAAAGAGCTGGTGCAAAATTCAAAATATTAATTGGATTTAAAGTTCTTCAATGTCAGAATAAACCCCTGAAATATTTTGTTGAAATTTAGTGTGGAATTATATTTTAGAAGGTGTAAATACATATTCCTTGTCAGATTTGTTTTTCTGCATGCATACATGTATATTTTACATAAAATTATTGATTTTTAACTAACTTCAATCTTAGAAATATGTGCATAAGATCAACAAAGCTCATTAGCACATAGAAATATTGAAAAATCAATTGTTTTAACAAGAACAACATCTTTTTAATGCATTCTTCTTTATTGGGTAAGTTGTTTTTATTTTTGAAATGTGAAATGCTCTTTTTCTGCAAAACTTATACAGCAAATGAAATTTAGAAATTATTTAATGCCTTGTCCTATGCATGTGTTTTTAATGCACTGCTCACAATAATTGGTAACACATAGCAGGGGTTTCTATTATGTTAATCATTGATCATGAAAATGAAATATACACTATTACTAAACACATAAAGCTTTGAATGATTAAATCAATTACAAAGCTAAATATGGTATATTTGAACCATCATGTAAAGGGATAAAAATTAACAATTTCAATTAAATGTGGGTGTACATGTGATCATTATATTCAGTAGCATGCTAACAATTCACTAACACAACAAAAACCTGTTTGGATATCACCCATTCATTGCAAAATATAAAAGTACATGGTAAATTTTATTTATTTTTTTCAAAAAAAATTTTTTTGCATGTTTAATACAAGAAAAAATGTACATAGCACTGAATATATCTAGAGATATACACAATTTTACAAAGGGCAATATATATATA
>CABFPE010000001.1:3876049-3896322 GCA_900660155.1 Hofstenia miamia
AAATACATGATAATAGTTGAAAATATAAAAATTAATTTTTATATATATACAGGGTGATCCTGATCTTCCCGCCATTTTTTTTACCGGGGTACTACAAATTTTATATAACAGAAGTTATGAGTTTAGCTTCCAATTTTATTTAAATATCAATAACATACAGAAATATGTACAGGTCATTGTTACAGCAACTGTTCAAACTGTTCTCCTACACAATTCTTGCATTGAAGGCATCTTCGCAGGAAAGATGTATAGGCTTTTTGAATAGCGTCAGTGCCAATATTGTCCAGCAGTTCACGTAATTTACCTCTCAACTCATCCATTGTTGTTGGTCTGGGAGTTCTGTACAATTCATTGCGGATTTGTCCCCATAACCAAAAGTCTAATACAGATAAATCTGGACTTCTTGGTGGCCAAGTAATGGGCCCTGCACAACCAATCCAGCGGTTATTCAAACTTGTATCTAGGGTGCCTTGAATTTCAGTTGAAAAATGAGGTGGGGCACTGTCTTGCTGATATACCTTCCTGTGATGTCTTCTCTGAGTAAGTAAGGGATTTCTTTTCAAAGCAAGCAAGTTAAGACAAAAAACTGCAGGAAGATCAGGATCACCCTGTATATACAGTGACATATGAAAAAATGTAGTAGAATTCTGCAGAATTATCAGGCCTGTAGCCAGCATAATCAAATAAGGGGTTCTTTATAATATAAACTAAAATTTTACCTTGTCTGTACACCATTCTATTTTTGTTGCATCCATGGGCAAACTCAGATTTTCTTTCTTGTGAGGTCATCTAGTATAGTGATCAAGTAAGTGACCAAGGGCAGGGGTGAAGCCCCATGAAAATTCTATAAAAATATTCACAAAATAGAGTTGAGAATTGTTTTATTAGAAGCAATGTTTCAACAATTATATTAACAAATTTTATTTTTACATGCTGATTTCTCTTTTACCTTTGTTGTCTAGGAGCTGTAGCCTGACCTTCCAGGGGGTTCAACCCCTCCCACCCCCGTGGCTATGGGCCTCAGCATTATTCACTACATTGCTGAGTAATTATAGAGCTATGCTTTGGTTTATCTTTGTTCTGAAATAGTGTTTGTTCCTATATATATATATATATTATGATTCTCTTTTTAGTCTTACAATTACAAGAATTTGCAGATGCTATTTTCATTTTACTCAGTGTAACATATGAGCACTAGGAAGGATGGGCTTTATGATGGAATATCATAGGATGCTTCTTGTTAGATTGGTAATAAGAAATGTTGTGGCAATAGATTTTTACTGTTGTTTGAAATTGGAGCAAATTTTCAATCATTTGAACAAATAATTCAGACTGATGGATGTTTCAACTTTCTTTTGCCTTATTTTTAGTATTTTCAGTAATGATTCATTTTAATATTTAGTCCCTTAATAATTGCTTAGAAATATTTTGCTTCAGAGATTCAAACTGGAAATCTGGTGCATCTCAAATGAGGCTTTTCACACTACTAATGATGTAGAGGTTTGGCATTTTGGTAGATCAAGAGTGTTACCTTTGAATTCTAATATTTAGAATTTTATTGAATTTCTCAGAAATCAGAACTTATCTTCTCAACAACTGCTAGTGAAATTGGAACCTGGATCCACAGTAAAGAGATGAAATAAACTGTACTCTGCTATTAATAATCACATTACTGCACTGCAAACTAAGTACAACAAAGGTGAATGCTCAAGAAGTTCTTTTTTGAGAGGCATTGCATATAATTGTATGGGATTGCCTAATTTGCCCAAAACTGATATCAATTTTGTTCATAAAGTGGCTGCTGGGAATTGAGCTTCAATTGGGAACAAATTGATTTTATAGAAGATCTTAATACTCCACACTCAGAATTTTAAACTGAAATTTTGTCAGCAATTTGCATTTTTTGCAATGTAAATTTCATTGGGGATGAATGTTGGACATTGGTACCTTGTTGTCACACAGATTTTTGTACTGATTGGAAGAAAACACTTTTTGAATATGACGAGTTTTATGTAGATAACTGCCCAATCTGTTGCACTACATAAAGCAGTGTTTTAAGACTGTTTTGAATTTTGTATTTTCTAATTTGTTTCAATTTTGTCTTGTCATTTTGAATTTAGCTTTCAACATTCATGCTTATATCATTATTTTGTTCATTCCACATTATACCTGCTTTCTAAGTATATAAATTATACTGTATTGAGTTTTAACAGTATTAACATTCATTGGAATAATTTAGAAATTCATGGTGTAAATATCACATCTGTATATTAATGTACAGAAGATTGGAGGAAAAAACTTACCAAATCTATATAACATTAGGTTAACTATAACTGAGAATGAATATTATAATACATCTACATTAAAAAAATATACTTCTGAATGCAAAATTCATCATACAGTTTATTAATGGCTTTAATATCACATACATAATGAAACATGCTGATTTTAAGCATGTTACCAGATGTGACATCATTCATGTACCTACAGTGCATTTATATAAATTCTTTGGACAATATAAATTCCAGTCTATTTAAATTTTTGGTCAATGTAAACTCTGTAGACTATTTCAACTGAAGAAATAAAATTTAAAAAAATGATACATGTTCAAATTGAAGTAATTGTGAAAGAATATTAATAGTTTATTTTTGTTTTTGAAATTTAAGTTCTAAGATAAGGAAATATTTATTTAATAATTACAAGCTTTGTATGTTAAAAGTTATAGGATGTGATTGATAAACAAACTGCAATTTTAAATAATCAACTTTTACAATATTTTGAAGGGGATTTTCAATTGAGTTTGAGCTTGAGTATTAATTATTTCTCTTCAGGGTTTTACTGATCAAGTTTTGTGAAATCATTTGAGTTAAAGTTTTTAACATCCCAAGAACTTGAAAACTCTACTACTACATCTAAGGCAGGGTTTTCAATTACTCAGAATGATTAAGAACTCAAAGTCAAATAAGCTCTCAAAACTTAATCAAAAAAACTAGGAAGAGGAGTCATCAAACTCAAACTCAATTGAAAATCAACTCGAAAATACGGTAAAAATTAAATTATTTTAAATTTCAATTTCTATATCAATTGGAACTATTGTAAAATAAATATTATTTAGCAAAAAAATTGAAATTAGATTCTAGCAATCTAAATAATCGAAATAATACATTCATTCTATAATTTAATTACAATTTAATATAAATCGTGTCTCTAAAGATCTATTATTTTTTGGACGTCGGATATAGGCAAAATAAAAATAGATGAAGTGATAGAGAACCTTATCTAACAACTGTTCGTGTCGGAATTGTTATAACTTAGTGATGAAAAATACATACCCTTAAAAATTATTTTTATAAGGACAGTTTTCAGAGAAATTAATTTAATTTTTCTTGCAAGCAGATTATTTAGTTTGCTATATTATTTGAATTTTGTAAAATATTGATTTTTAAATAAATCTTACAAACTTGAAATTAGAAATCCATCGCAGATATAGAGGAACGTAGTTTTAGTTTTTTTAAATGCAAAAATATTGACAAATTGAGGTGAGTATGCCTAAGAGTCAGTCAGAACTCGACTGAAAATTTTTGTTAGTTGACTGACTTTGGCGTTGAGGTGAGTATGCCTAAGAGTCAAATAGCGGTTACACGAACATGATTAACGGATTATGTATTTTATTATATTTCATGTTTTTTACTCTAGTTCTACGTAACGCTGTACTGCTCCTTCGTTTTAGTAGGGTTTTAGGTTTTCTACATCTGCAAAACCTTTGAAGCAATAAAATATATAATCGCGCATCGCACCATGTAGTAGATGTTGCTAGGTTAGAGGTACGAATGATAAGATCTAACAATATGCTTAAATTATATGGTATTCAGTGATATAGCCAACATTATCACCTACGATGGTCGCATCGTATTTAGGAGGGCTTGATTGGGATTTTGACATCCCTTCAAATTACAATTTTTACCAAGATTGTATAGTATTTTAGCCCTACTTTAAATCACAGCCTGGTGATTTGAAGTACAAAATCGAAATGAAGCAATAAAATGTTTTTGCTAGTAGGGAATTGATTTGAATTTTGTTCAAATATTTAAAATAATGCAATATTGGTTAACAAACAATATGTATTAGAAATTAGGGACCTGAATTAAACAAATACATTAAGTCTTCTAAGTGGCCTCCATTATTTTGAAGGACAGCGTACAACCAGGGAGTAAGATTTTCAACTGCGTCAATCAACTGATGTTTATGTTCTGAATAGATGTTTAAATAATTATCTGTATAACAGTGATAGTATAATGCGAGTAGACTTGAATTTCTTTATAGTAGGCAGGCATAACAACTTCTGTAAAAACTGTTTGAACATCTTCTGACACTCGACGACGCCATCTTCTGACAATCGGAGACATTTCCGATCGAATCCCTTTATGAAGAGCCTAGAAAATTCTTCAGGACATATTTTTAAATTCGTTGCGACCGTATAGCCTACCTGTACAATAAATTTTGAAAAATACTACATCTCCAAATACTAACTTTAGATCTATATTTGTGCTATTGTATATTCTGTATTTTCTTCATCAAAACAATAGATTTTGAAGTGTAGAAAATGTTTATTTATTAATATTTTGATGTTTTTGCAATTATTAAAAAAATAAAATGTTTCAAAAAGCATTGAGATGCTCAAAATAGCAAATTCTTTGATTTCATTACTTAAAGTATCTTGTTATATCAAATGCTGGCATCCGGGGGAATGCATTTTTTCCTCACCCAGAAATGGAGCAACTGAAAAGATAAGCTGAATTTTGCAAAACCTCAATTCCGTAACTGCACGCAAATACATTGAATTTTATATAAGCTATTATTATAAAGTGGAAAAATTAAATTTTCGTTTTGGAAATTTTATATTAGTATCATACACTTTTCTAAATTTCAATTTAGAATCTTCAATTTCGATCCTTAAATTTTATCAGAATTATTTTTCATACCAAATTTTGGTGGAGTAAAAGGACAAATTAAATAAATTTTTTTGACAAGTAATATAAAAATTGGTCGAGCTGGCATTAAATTCAATGGTCCAGTGAGCTTGAGCCTAAGGTTTTGGTCCGTGTCCATCTCTAGTAGTGATCAAGTGAGTAACCAAAAGCAGTTGAAAATTTTTGAAATTATTGAAAAACTAGAGCTTCAAATGCATTTCACGACATTGAGAACAAAGTTACAAGTACTAAAATAATTTTTTTTTAAATTCTTATTTTTTTTAGCTTTATTTTCCAGGAGGGGTTGACCTTGATAAAGTCCTAGAGAACCTTCAATGCCTATATTTACCAATTTACTAAGTCTTTCAACCAATTTCAACAAATGGTTCATGAAGTCTGTCCAACAGTGTCAGCATATTTGGGAAGGTTATGTTTGCTATACAACCGAATATTGTTAGGCATTTAAGTGTAGAACACCTATTTCATTTGCCTTTCTTAGTATGCAATCAATAAATGTTCTAGCATATATTTTGCTTTGATTTTCATATAATACATCTTTTAGAGACATAGGCGGATTGCATTGTTGTTCTTTTTGAGGTGAATAAATTTAATAATGACACGCGTTAGCTGTGTTAGCATTGCAATCAGGTTTACCGTTGATATTGATTTAATTTATAGCAACATACGATAATTAAGGTAGCCTTATATCAGTTGTGCACGCTGCTATGAATGCGTGCTGAATATCATTTATGCACGAATTACCTTTGAAAAATGAGAGACTTGTTTCTTTATGTACAACTAAACCAATTTTAGTTGCATATTAACAATAGCTTCGGGAGATGATTATTTTGCCCCGGGATGGCATAACCCCCTGAAATACCTCCATAGGTTCTTCACTAGGTACTTGGATTCTCATTTTCAAGATTTCATAATAGAAATCGATTGTGAATGACGTTATGGATTATTGTTTTATAATATTGGCGTACCCTTGAAATGTGTAATTTTTGAAGAATACTTTGAGTGCAATACTTTGAAATATTCCAATGACAAATATCAAATACATAATATCGAACTGCAGCACTTTGATTTAATTGGAACTTTAGACCTTGTAATGTCTTTGCTAATTGGGGACTTTTACAGAGCATGTCAGGGCTATAATTTGAAATGATGCTAGAAAACAACGTACTTATAGGGCGCCATTGAGCGTTTAGTTTAGTGAATATTAAGTTTATTTTATATGGAAGCTGGTAATAGTATATGTTGCCCAATTGAATCCCGCCTGTTTTTTAATTACAATATAATAATTTCGTTGATCTTGAATAATCATTATTTTTCCATATTGTATTGTTGATCCTTTTTTGAATTGTATTGCTAACAGGCGTAATACTGCATTTGAAATAATACCTTCGTTATTTACAGAACATTAATTGTCAGGTTTACTATATATTGACATTTGCGATTGCAATAAAATTAATTAACAATTTATTGTCTTTAATTAGTGAATCTATATTTATAGTGTTATTACATGATATTTTGAGCTTAACCCTAGTAAAATAATTTCTTTGTGATTTATAAGTGTGATATCGTCTGCCAGGGCGAGGTATTTTATGTGTCTGAATATATGAAACCTTGAATTTGATTTGAAAGTAGAATTTGGTTCGGTAAAGGTTATACTGCAAAATTGAATAGTATGCTTGTTTGGAATAAGTAATTATGGTCAATAGAATCATATGCTTTTTGAAATCAATGTTTAGAATTCCCATTATTTGCCTTGCACATTTCTATGATGCATTGCAGAGTAGAGATATTAAGGAAGAACTTTCTTAGCCCATATGTATTTTTGTGCTAGTAGTTCTACTATATCTTTCAGGATTTGTGTTGCCCAAATCCTTGCCCTTTTTCGGTATTAGCTTGATAATTGCATATAATTGCGATATAATTCAGGAGTCTAGAATAGAAAGTATTGAAAATTGAAATTGGTTTGAAATGTTTTGTAGAAGGTTGTCGAGTTCTGGACAATTCCTTAACTTATCTATTGAATTTAGGATCTCGGCAATGGATATATTATGATTCAAAACCGCTTTCATTGAGGGGAATTTTTGGAAAGTTCAAATAGTTGTTTTCAATTTTTTGTAAAGTATTTTTATAGAAATCAGTAAAAGTATTTATAATCTTATCTTGATATTCGGAAATTGTATTATTGCTTCGTCAATTTCGTATTCAACATTTTTTATATATTCTAATTCATTTTTGGCAATTTCGTTCGTTATGCTGCAAATTTCGGTTTCATAGGATGCCCTAGGTAGTTTCTTGTCATATATATCTGCGGTCAAGAAATTAAGTTGATGCTCACGGAATCAGATTCTATAAACTGGATTATTTTCAATGGTTCTCTATCTTTTTTGCAGTAGTAATTTTACCCTTTTACTTTATAATTGACCACTTTCTCTGAATATTTTAGATGTTTGTGTCATGTGGGGTTAATTTAACTAAATGCGAAATATCATCCTTCTTGTTTTCTATGGAGCTGAATTTTGTCCTCAAAACAAACTGTGCGTTTTGTTTCGAAAGTAATTAATAGGGGTTTGTAGTAATTGATAAGACTTTTGAATGTGTAGTAAAATGTGTACCAAAACAGTGATCAATCCTGGACGAATACCAGTTAGTGTTATTAAAATATGTATGTGGTAAATTTATTGCATTTGCAGCAGTATCTAAAATATTAAATTAAGAAATTTAATATATAAGTAGTTGTACCTCGTCAAAGAGAGATTATTTTTAGAGATTGATTTATTGATATTCCCTTTTAGATAGCAGCAATTTAAATCGCCTATTCTAAGTAATGAGCTTGTACTTGAAGGTTTTCAAAGGCTCGGTGTTTTATATTCATCTTTCTCTAAGTAGTGGTTAATAATCCAAAAAATCATTTCATTTTTGCTAAAAAAACATTTGTGCTGTGGAGCATTCGTGTTTTCGAAATATAGGTGGGCTATTTTCTATTTTTGTTCCTAGGGGAGATTAGCCCACCTTTTTGTCTTTTTAGCGGGAAAAAAAGTCAAAATTGATTAGTCTTTAAACATTCATAAACTATTCGCATGTGTTTTGTTCGACGGTAATCCAATATAACAATCTACACTTCTTAAATATTTCTGACTTGTGTATACGGGAGAGGTGAGTTCTAATTTGCTTTTAACAAATAAGGCACTCCACGTTTTCAGGTTGGACATTTCTTTTTTTTAATTTTAGTACTTTTAGCAGCTTTTTCGAACAGACACTGAATTTGAATGCCAGTTTTGTTCCATTTTCGAACGCTATTTAAGCACTGTGTCATGTAATTTTTATGTGAAGTGGTCTGAGAAAAGTGATCTTAAAAATGACTAGATTGCATGTCTATAAATATCTACCTCAAAGTTTTTCGGAGAACTTCATAAATCATTGCTCATTTTGCAAGGTGCATTAGATTTTGGGCAACTTGTAAATAACCATTTTACAATAATGGGAAAAAATTTGAACTACCCTCTTGTTAGAAATTTTCACTGATTGCGCCTTTTGTCAATGCCCTTTATTGAACTTTGTAAAAATTTACAACCCTATGTCTGAGTGTATTTTTATCTGAAAATTGTTATACAAACAGCTAATTTTTATCAACAGCTTTTGCACATTAGTGCAATTTAGATTCACAGTGAGTTAGAAAATAGTACATAATTATATTCATGTTTCACATTTAGTACTAACTTCATTTGATTTGCAATGGGATGTTTAATTAGAAACCCTATGATTTACCTCTTAAAGTAATGGATCTTTGCAAATTTATAATATAATATTGTTATTTAAAAACTTGCAATTTTCAATTATGTATTGTGATACTCCGAGTAACAGTTATATTTGCTATTCTGTCAATACATATTTATTGATTAAAATAAACAATTTAGTTAAATTGTTTCAAGTAAACCCTTATTTTTATATCAAATCTGTATAAATTACACTATGCATTACATAAATATTTGATTTAAATTCAATTTTTGAAACTAAAAAATCAAGATAAACTTCCCATATGCGTTTTGGACATTTCTGTTCATAATACAAATGTCGAATGATATTCCGAACCCCATCTTGCTAGTGGAATCCGTTAGGACACTCTTCTCACTGAAGTTCTCTATAAATTTCTTCATGCAGTAATTTGGCACGTATTCAGTTTTTAATTGCAAGCTTTCGGTTTCCTGTTGCCAAAACTCCGTTTCCTGATAAAGATATTGGGTTAAAAGGAATTTTTTCATTTGAGTTTTCTGTTCCAACAGATTTTGATGGTAAATTTTCCACAATCGTTGTAGTTCTTGGTTTTGTATTAGTTCAACCAGTTAATATAGTAATAGTTCATTGCAAGATTCGACAAATTTCCCTACGAAGTTGCTAAAAATATCCTTTTGACAATTAGGTGAAAATTGGTGAAAGAATTTTAAAGGATATTTTTGCAATTGTAAGTTATACTGTGTGTGTACTCTTCAATTTTCATGAATCTTGAATTGCAGCACTCCTTGGCTACGGACTAGTAAATGGTACTTAGCCCTGAAGTTAAGATGTTTATTAAGCTTGATCCGTTAGTGTTTTATTTATGCAGCTATTATTCTAAAAGAAAATTATGTCGATTTTCGACTAAAATTCCATTAAGTGATTGAATGAAATGTAATACTATTATTTAATATTTTAACAACCAGTCTATCAAATTTCTTTATCAGCACATTTTAATTACATATTCTCAATTAATTAGTTTACTGATGATAAACTCGGCACACCATGCTATCAAAGGTTCACTTTTGTGCAAATCCAGCCGAAATGATTCAATTTAGACCTTACCACGGAAATGTATTGGCACATCATTTACATTCGAAGAGGTTTGGGAACGTCAAAGTTTGCGAGTTCAAAGAAGATTGTGATTCATTCTTTGATGAGTTTATACCCTTTTTTATGTCCTGCATAACAACAATAGAGGATAGTTGCGATGTATTGTTATATTGTTAATAAAGATTTTAATAGTTTTTTAGGTTTACTTTAGTATTCGTCTTGGAATTGAATATTATAGTGATTGTTCTAATTTCATGTGGGAAGACATGAATATTGGACAATTTTCATATTATATCAATGATATTAATGGTGTTGATGGTAATGATAGAAGATATTTTAAACAGATTTCACAGATGAGTGACAGACCATATCCTGCATTTAATGCAGAATCCGGTGTTAACGTTGCGGAATTTGAAGGTATTGCGTTTTTTTGATAATGTTATTTCAGTTCAGCTTTTTAGTATAAAATAATTCCACATTTGCACTGTATTTGTTGCAGTTACCATATTGCCATTTATATTTTGATAACGTGTTAAGTGTACTCCTACCTAATTCGGTGATTTCAAAATACTAGAACTACCGAAATTTCGGTATCCTATAATCGCTGTAGGGGTCATTTTTCGCCTCCACCTTAAAAAGTTGCTGAAAGACCTAATTCAGTCTTATAACTAAACTACCTTTGCTGTTTTTGAAACATATTGCATTCTGTATAGGTATAATTTTGTTATTAATTTGAACAATTCAGACAGACATGTTGACACAAACAGTTGGTCTCGAACCGTGCACAGTCAGACTTTTCATTGAAAAAGTTGTGATGTACTTGAGACACATGAATAATTTGTACCATAAATGTTGCCATAACAGGGAGCACATTTATCCACGAATGGGCCAATTAGATGTGTGCGTTGCATTAACAAGATAGTTCGTTTAGAATTGTTACTGGCATATATATTGTCCAAAGGTTTTTTAATCGATTCTCCTGAGAAGACTCAAGAAATTAGACTCTATAGAAATCGCTCCAGCCAAGAATCAGATGTTTTTTCGTATGATGCTGAAACTTTAAAACTTAATTATTGGAATGATAACAAAAAGTACGGAAAATTTGACGTGATCTACAGCAAAGATACTCCGTACATTAAAGATACAAGATTGCAGGTACTAATTCTAAATGTTTATGTGCCGACAACTACATGAAATTACTCCTAAACGTGATATACAGTTTGCTTTGTATTTTATCGAATGAGATTTAAATAGTGAAATTTTTATCAGGATATATTAAATATAACTATTTTTAACAAAAATTCCTGAATATCAATTATTTATATTGCGTAGGTTTAATTGAAGATAACATGAAAAGAACTAATATTAAGTGCAAACTTCCCATTTTGTGTAAACTTAATTGTGCTGTTTGATTTTTTACATAGTGCCAATCTCTTCTAAACTCTGAATTTTATTTTTTCTAGATTTCCGCTGTCTCAAATCCAGAAGCTTCTAAAGCAGGTGAAGAATATATAATCCGGGATGAAAACAATGATCTTTGTTTAACATGCGATCCTGCATCTGTAGCATTTGTTCGAAAGGAAGACACATCGAATTACAATCTTCAAGAAGACTTTAATGAGGTCAGAGCATATTCGGTTTTGTATTATTATGTTATTATTTTATTTATAAACGTTTTTATTCCTGTACTGACAAACAGTAAAAAGGAAAATAATATTTACAAAATCACATAAGGCAAGACTGTCACAAAAACTTCGGATAACTATCGTCCATCAGATATTTACATGTAGTATAATAAAATGTTTTCTTGTATATCTCAGTACGGGTAACAGGAAGAGATATCATACGTCGAGTCACTCGGGCGGAGAGTATTCTTGAAAATTTGGTAAACATAGGCCGCGCGCAAACGATACAACTTTTGTTGCGAAACCAATCCATTTGAGTCAATGAAAATTATGTGTACATCAAAATATGCACAGGAACTTCAGTTCCCAGTCAATCAATTTTGCTACAATATGATTGAATGGAACTTTTGGAGCTTCATAAACGATTTGGAGAATAATGGTAGCTTCAACAGTTATATTGATTGGGATGGCATGGCGTCATTATATTCGCATGGTATGTATTTTTTTGAATACTGCGCTGCACAATTTCCTTAATTTTAGAATTGGCATTCATCAATATTTTCAAATGTTTTTTTTTAGAAACTATAAATCAGTGGTACCATTCGAGCTTACTAAGTGATAACACTTAACCGCTAGTTGGCGGTTGGATCCTTTAGAACGCCAGTGCTCACAAGCAGCCTGTTTTCAAGAATTACACAGGTTATAGAAAATACATTTCTTGACTTTTTAGCATTCATCCATCATAAGCTGCCTACTATATAAAAATGTGCGACTTGCATTCTATATAGTAGGCCTTAGTGTTGATTAGCTAGTTGGAACGTAGGGGCACTGTGCGAGCCGATTTTTTGTTTATTTGGATTTTTTATTTTGGTTCAATCCGACTGCTATGTAATATAAATCAAGTGACATATTGTTTAGCGCTGTGCAAACGTCTTCGTTAAAACCGAAATGTAGGATAATAAATGCAATTGCTATCAGAGAATGATTGATTGCATCGCCTCAAACGAAGTGGCTCTAAAACAATTGCAGTTTTATCAATAGCATACTGAAGACTGAATCATTTAAACAATATCACTGAATTCTTACCAGATGACTGATCAAGAAAATGTCTCACCTGCTAAGAATCATAGCCTAAAATGCTTGTCACCTTCTAACCAAGGCAATGCATGAAAATAGAAAAATACATCTCATATTTTGACTAAAGATGTTACCAAAACACCGAATTTAGTGTGATGCTAATAATCAACAGTATTCAATAACGTTATTAAAATTAAAAACGATCATTCCAACATAATTAACTGCTCTTGTATTGGAGCACAGAAATTGTATAGAGATAACAATATTTCTGTAAAAATATTTACAATTCTATTTGCGGAATTAATTAGAAAATAGTATTTTTGCGTATATACAATACATAAATAAGTAGAATAAGGAAACGTAAATGTTCATGAACAAAAATAATATTCACGATAAAAAATCAAAATTTGAAGTTGATTGTGAACAGGCGGTTTTTGTTTACGCTTTTACAATCTAAATTGACTTGTATGTTTAATCAAATTCTTCATATGAAATGTAAAACATGCAGCAATGTCATAAAGGATGATGTTATATTCTACTGCAATACATGTGGAGTTAGCATGCACTGGACATCCTCATGTACAGGATTTACTTTCCCACCGCTGCAATTTCTATTAGAATTAAAGACAAATTTTTTACTTTTATGCAATACCTGTGATGAGAACGGGAAGAAAGAATTATTGGTAGCTGAATTTGGAAAAATTCGAGTCAATTCAAATTTGGAAAAAACTATTAACGTGGTGGGAAAATGTGCATATTCGATGAAAAGTAAAATTGATGATTTTACCAACAATAATCATTCCAGCAAAAATACGGATAATCTTCTTTCACAGGATCTTATACAAATGATAAAATTTAACAATGTCCGAATTAAATAACCGTGATTACCTTAGTCTCGTTATCCTCGGCATGGGATGCCCGAAAGCTCATAGCAAATGCTCGAAAGTTAAAATCATTCAATGAAAATGTTTGGTTAAACAAGATTTTGTCTAAGGAAGAACGGTAAGTAGAAAAGCAGACGTGAAAGAAAAGGTTTGATTTAATTTCTAATGGCACATCTAAAGATAGAATAAAAATTCGTAACCTAAAACTTTATGTTGATGGCAAAGAATTATCTACAAAATGAATACCTACTAAAAGAAGAACTTTAAAAAATATGTCGTTTGCTTAAGTTCATAACAATAACGTTAATGATTTTCATCAGAATTTTTTGGAATTGAAAGAGATGGTTTTAGTATGCTACGATTATGCTGTTATTACACTACAAGAAACAAAACTGAATAACTTCCATGCAACTTTACGTTATGAAATAATAGATTACTATATATTTTGTAGCGATCATGATTTAACTGAGTTTACTGAAACCGGTGGTGGTGGCCTCATTACTTATGTTAGTAAAAAATGGTGTCCAACAAAACCTAACATTATATTCTATTCCATACATTGAACGTTTGTTGGTTAATTGTCGTCCGCGGTTCTTACCATCAGAATATACCTCAATTATTGTAGCTAATATATTCTGTCGCCCACAGTGTAATAAAAGAACTGTAAAGGAATGACCCGTAAAATAATAACAAATACGATCAAGGCTTACATCATTGTTATCGGAGATGTGAAAGAGCCACGTTTTGTATTCTGTGAGTCTGTTGGTATAGAGAATTGCGTAATTCAAGCTACATGTATGCCTAATAAGTATCAATAAGATGTTGCTTATGTCTCAAAACGTTCTTTCTATAATGCTCAGGTAATGGCGCCATTGGGTGCAGCATATGAGTATCACTCTCTGTCCTCTTATCGACTGTCACAACAAACCACGCTATACCTTAGTCTCAAACACGCAAATTTTATATAACCGCGATCAACTACAATGTGCTTTAGAATGTACCGACTGGTCTGTACTCTGCGATAATACAGATGACATTAACAATGTTGTCGAAACTGTTGAAGGATATATCGTGTTCTTGCTTGGGCAATGTAAACATCCAAACAAAGGTAACCGTAAGAGCATTCTTACTAGAATTGTTAACAAAGATGATCTCCAAAACCTAGTGAAACTTAAACAGGCAATAAAATACGGCAATCTAATCAGTAGCAATGAAATTCAGAGGCAAATCAATAAAAAAGTTTTGAATATCGACAGATATCTATTAGATCGATGAATACAATGAAATGAAACGTAGAACTAAACCAAAGACAAACAAGGTAAAGCATGAATACTACGCCCAAGATGATGATCTTATATTTAATAATAATAATAATAATGTTATTGGGCTAACTGTTACAGAAAGCAATATTAAAAATATTTTCAGACAAATTAGTACATCTACATCACCTGGGCCTGGCAACATCCTCCCTTGGATTGAGATGTTTTTATCAATGTGTATTTACTGCTAGTTGCCGTTTGGCATAAACACAGTTTTTATAAGTATTTATTTTTGGCTTTCAGTATTCTATACACAAAAATTTTTATGTCAACTTGAACAGAAGTTCTTTTGTATTGTTGCCATTAGCAATTAATTTAATTCGTATCTCGGTATCATTTTCATTTTGGCTGTCTGGAATTTGTTTACTTTAGTTTGTTGAAGTTGATGTATAGCTTTGATTTCATTCTGATACTTATTCCAACACGATGTGCAAGTGCTTTAATGAATTATATTATTGGATAGGTTCTTTATTTTTAAAGCTGTAAATTGGAATAAACAATGCTATTATATAGGAATAACACAAACATTTGCATAGTTATTTGTTTGAAATCTGTTATCATCTGTAAGATATTTGCATTAGCATAATAACGGAAGCCTATACTTTTCACAATGTTTTTAAATTTGATAACTTTTTTTTAAATATAATTATATAATTAGAAAAACAGCCTTGTATGGAGTAGCAGAATTTTCTTGCACTTTCGTTGAATTTCCAGGTTTGAGTGTGTATGTCTGTTTTACAAAAGCATGTTATCTTTTGTTTTTCCGTATCATAGGATAAGCAGATGTAACTTCGAGGATATTTTCTTCACCTTGACAATCATTGAAACGGAAACTCAATAAAGTTCACTTTAATTAATTATTTAAATTTTCACAACATGTCCATTAATCATGTACATTTTTTGTTGTATTGGTCTATACATTAAATATCTCTAGGATTTTTTTACGTGGAACCCCATGCTTAGAAAAATGTAATATCTCAATCCCATCAAAACAAATCACCATAATTAGTCTACCGTAATATACTTATATAGCAAAAGTTCAAGAAAGTACACTACAATGTGTTTTTTAGTTGTAAGAAGAAGAATATTTTTTAATTAAATAATTTTTCCGTGATACATTGAGCTTGATGAAAGTTGGCCCTCCTTTAGTGTCATGAAAATCTGTTCTAGCCAGTCCACTATGTTTTGTAGGACCATTCCAAAGTATTATACATATAATTATCGTTATTTCTCACATTTACTGGATGGCCATTATTCTACTAAGAACGACAGAAGTTTAGTCAGAAACCAATACCTAATACAGTCAAGTTCGTTTAATCCGGATTCCTGCGGACTGAAAATTTTATCCGGATTAAAAAAAATCCGAATTATAGGAATTTATATTGATTATGAATTAATAAGAATACATGTACATAGTTGGTAAAGTCATATAGACATATATGGTTATAATGTATTTTAAAAGGAGTTAAAGAATTGTAAGGTATGAAATAAAGTAAAAAGTATAAAGTAGGTACTATATAAAGTATGTGAAATAAGCCATCACATTCAGTATGTCTTGAGTGATCAAAACAACCAATGGATGATTAACCGCAATTAGGTGAGCAGTTCGTGTGTAGCAGTAGTCAGTCTGTCTTTCACTAATCTCATTGCTTTGCTTGCCACCCTCTCGCGTTTAGCTCAATTGTTGTATAGAGTTGGTAGGTAATGTAACAGATACTCATGCGCCTAAAACGGTAAATTAATTAAGACTCTAGTGCGTGGGGGCTCATGGCTAATATAGAAGCTTTTAATTTCTATTATTCAGTAAGTAAGTAATGAGACGGCATGAAGCAAAACTACATTTGATTATCTGTAGCAAATACATTAATCCGGATTTTTTTATGGAATCAGAGAGAAAAATCATCCGGAATAGACGAATATCCGGATTATAAAATTCGGATTATAAGCATATATTATTATGGAATAGATAGACAGAAAATTTGAAACTTTGAAATTCAACCGGTTTAAACAAATATCCGGATTATGGGAATCCGGATTAAACGAACTTGACTGTATATAGGAAAGTCAAATTCCCGATATATGTGCATTTAAAAGTAAAAAGAACTAGAAAAGCACTCGGAGAGCGCAGACCTCCGCAACGTAGTTTGTTTCCCCCGGATCAGCACCAAAATTTCATGGATTCCTCCTTGGGCGGAGGAAAGTTGCTAACAGACAAACAAACCAACGCTACCAAAAACATAACCTCTTTGGCGGAGGTAATAACTAAAATTATTTGAACAAAATATTTCTTAAATCGGGAGCATATCATTGAAGTATTTTTTTATGAAAAGTATCATTAATTAGCAATACACTGGGCAAATTGTAAATTCTTAATTCGGGTTTTTGGTATTTTATTTGAGCTATACGTTGTTTTGACATATGAGCATGGAATTATCAGCTTTTGTTGAGCTGCATATCTAGGCCAATGTACTACACCTTAAGATATTATATATATATATATATATATATATATATATATATATATTTAAATGAAATGTGGAATTTTGCGATATAATAATATACAAAGGTTTTGTTTGAAGGAATAACAATATTAAATTAATATTTGTGAACATTTGAATCAAAAAATTAAGTTCATTTTCAAATTCAACATCACAAACTACTCTAGATAACAAAGTTTTATAAAAATCTAATAGGCCTTCCTGAACACCTCCCGGTTTCTAAAGTGAGCAGCCCTGTATTTAGAAGCCCTTGTCTGCAGCCAATGACTCGTTGTTGATTTTTAAATAAATTCTGAACCTAAAACTTTATTGAATTCATTAAACGAATATTTTGTGCATATGTTTTCTTCAATGAAGTTTTAAACTAAATCATCAATTAAAAGAGAAAAAGTTTAGGCCAGTTGAAGAAAAACTTACAATTTAATGATTTTATTATTTTGAGCCAACAAAATTCTTTCTGCAAACAATGCATTAATCACTATTGAAAAAACAATAAATTGCCAGTATGTTGAAAGCTAATTCAACAGCAGGTAAAAATATTGATAGACGATATTGCAAAGAATGTAGAGATTATAAAGCCACAGAATAAAACTTTGTCATCTCGTTTTGAATCCTCTAAAAAGAATGAATTAGTGATGAAGGAAAAATTTAAGGAAATTGATATACTTGATTGTAAAGGACTGATTTCATCATTAAGCTGGCCAATGGTGCTTGTCAGAAGCAAGCAAATGCTATGAACAAAGAGCAGTCTCAACTTCTCAAAAATATTGGAGTCAATATAGTAAAATTGTGGAAAGTTGAAAAGAATCTGTCTGATTTTATAGAACAGTATGTAGCATAATCTCTAACAAAAAAATTGAATTCAAAACAAAAGAAAAAGAAAAACAGAACACAAAACTCAAATTAAAAGCTTGAATCAATTTATTAGAAATTAGCTTCTAATGATTTTGCCAAATTGTAAAAGTAAATATTGGTCGCAACTCATTTGACAAAATGCGTGTTGACATTAAGCTCTGCATTGATTTTAGCTTACCACCAAGTTCACACAGAACTAATTATGTGGACATTGCTTGATTTTTAAATATGTTTATTAATTTTTATATAAATAGAACCTAAGTGCTGTAAAATTGATGGAAATTTACAATTTAGTGGTTTACTCTTGCTTCATTGGTTTATTTATTTTATACATTATGCGAAGCTAAGTGAATGTTGTGTGTGATGATCTAAGGCTGTGTGTGAGGAGATAATAAAGTGGATTTCAGCCTCGATAGTTACATACAATTAGGTTACGGCTAGGTATAGGAATGTTTTTCTCTATTGCTTAGCTCGCCAACATTTGCTTGTGTGACATATAGTAACAAATGCTCAAAAGGTGAGAAGCCATCATAAGGATTATTGTTGTTATATTACTAACATTATTTTGAATGCAAATTGTTGACTCATAAGAGACCAAAATGAGACTGTGTTATTTATTTATATATATTTTAATTATAAGTAGGTTAGGAGCTGCTGTAGTTTATAGAAGCCTTTTTAATTGTCTGCAGCTAGTAGTTTGTCAGTGGTACATGTCAGTCCTTATTGTGATATATGCTTATTTTATTTAAATGTAGGAAACTGCCTTAAGCTTAGATTAAATGTCTTTCAACTGTGTAATGGCAGTTAGTATCCTGTTGCAAGTATATTACATTCGCACATTAAGTCTATGCAAATTGAGAATGAGAATTAAGTTGAGTAGTGGCTTGTATTTATTACACCATAAGTAAGGCACACATAACAAAACTATTTCAATGAGATTGAGCTGAGTAGCAGCGGATGGAACAATGGATGCAGATGGATGGAATTGAGCCAAACTGTTGGAAACCTGCGAACTGTCTTTAAGATATTGCTTTGGGCAAGAGGGCCCAGCTTGTTCTCTCTTGACTTTTACTTTCGAAAATGCTACCTCAATACTAGTGATGAATGGTTACATTAACTCTGGAGTATTAATTAAGTTATATCGCTATAAATGTACTATTCTGAAAGAAAAGAGAGTGAAAGTACTCATTACCCCGCACAATGGAAACTGCAGGCATTTGTACCTAAATTGTACAACATTATTATGCACATCCCTTGCATGGGTGATGATGTAACAATTATGTGAGTAATCTTGAGAAAAATTCCTTTTTGATCTTAATGAAATTCATATTGAAGTTCATAAACTTTTGAAAAGTAAAGTTAGTTTACCATTATTGGAAATTGAAAGTTTAGTTTAATTTTTAATACTTATGATGCACTTAAAATAAGTAAGCAAGAGTAAATTCCTACATGAGCGATATTATGACAAGAATAACTGATAAAATTAAAATAATTTTAATAAGAAACTGAGAGCAAACACCCACATTTGATTAAAGAGAAAATTGCAATATATTATAAAACCCAAATGATGAGCAATATATTTACCATGAGATTGTTTGATATTTTGTATAATAATAAATTATTATCTATTATTAACAAATTGCAAGATATAAAATAATATTTATGCAACTCCATACATTTTTATTTTAATTTCAAGTCCTTACCTCAGGCAAAATTTCCGAATACAATGTGATAAAAATATAAATATATTAATTTTGATTATTCAAATTGTTATACTCATATTATTATAACAAGTATTATATGCGGTTTGTTAATTTAAACCCACCATAAATTTCTCTCATGACTCTTTGATGAGTTAGCAGCAATTCCATTACAATAAAACTATATCTTTAGCCAATGTATTTACATAAATATCAGGGTTGTCGTGGGATGGGATGAGACATTAGCATTAATCACATGGATTAAAACATCACAAAATATCGCATCAAAAACCTCTCAAGATGACTTGTAATGGTACAAAAAATTTCAATCTTCGGAATTATGCTACATCTCCACCCATTTTGTAGTAGAGTTTAAAAATTTCCACTGCTGTGTTATCCAAAACAATCTTACTTATTAATTGAAAGAGTTCATGAGATTTGTGTAACATAATCGTAATCTGAGCATATGTGGTCAAATTGAGAAAAAGAAGAAGAAACCAAGA
>CABFPE010000001.1:3897322-3910598 GCA_900660155.1 Hofstenia miamia
TCTATTTTTTGTGGATTCCCCAAAACTTCAGAAAAGAATTTTATTTCTTTTGTCTATTTTTGTGGATTCCACAAAATGCTCGAATTTGTTGTTTCACTTGTAATATATTTTTGTGGATTCCACAAAACTTCAGAAGAGAATTTTATTTCGATTGTCTATTTTTGTGGATTCCACAAAATATTTGAAATTTTTTGAAACTAAAATATTAATAACAAAAATGGAAAATGTGATTTATTCCATTTTTATGTGACTCTATGTTAATTCTTTTCTACTTAACAACATGCAGTTACTTAAACCTCATACTCTACATCAATGATGCTTGGCAATAGCATACCAAGCAGGGATGTTCAAGCCCTTGATACATAGATATTTCCTGTTTTTTAGAATTGACAGCATTAATAAATTTCTAAATTGGAATATATTACAGAACAGCACTTGCTAGAAAATCACCTTCTCAATATACAAGACAAACTCAAATTTTAAAATCTGATATTTGAAACTTAAATATCGTAAACAGGGAAATTTGTTATCTTGGTTCTAAAGGACTACAATTTAAAACATCGCTAAGACTACAACAAACATATAATACAGTTTAGCATGAATTAATCAGAATGGCAACATTTTTTAAAAATTTATTTTGTTTAAAGAATTGTAGTTTGATATTTTTGGATATTTTCTTATAACTTAAATTTTGATTTCATACCAAATTTAACTAGGTGACACGTATTCCCTTTTTTATTATTGCTATTGCAATGCCGAC
Source organism: Hofstenia miamia (assembly GCA_900660155.1). NCBI lineage: Eukaryota > Metazoa > Xenacoelomorpha > Acoela > Hofsteniidae > Hofstenia > Hofstenia miamia. Next base: position 3,898,083 of record CABFPE010000001.1, read on the forward strand.
GGTATCACACGTTCCATAAAATCCATTGCAACCGTTATGCAGAGGGGTGACGCACGATCCATCTTTATGAATGCCGTCCCCTGTCAAGTGTAGCAGTTGCGATCGCAATCCATTTTTAATTGCCCTTTCAATCACTTACCAATTACAATGACGCTTAATTCATTTCTATCACTAGATTTTGCATCAGCACACAAATACATATTTTTTTAATTCCATTTTAAATGTTGGTTTCAATAAATTTTTCTTATAGTATTTTATGATAGCAACCAGACACATGAATCTTGTATTTGTTGATTAGTGATATAAAATTACTTACTTTGACATTTACGGGAATTAAATGGCATAGAAGAGACAGAATCTATTCATAAATACATGTAGCAATTAAGACTAACTATTAAATAATTCTCGTAGGTTCACCTTAAACTATAAAATATATGTACTTTCAAGTTCTTATAAGATTTTTAAGTACCATTAAACTTAGAAAATTATTGGTTTGGTTTCTTGAAACACAACATTGGAACTGTTCCCTTCAAAACAGCATGAAATTATTGAAGATTGGCCATTATATATATATATATATATATATATATATATACTCTATAATTTAAGTTGAGCGATTTTAAGATTTCAGAATAAAATGCAATGTAAAAATGTAATACAGAATTTATTTTGGATTTTGAAAACAAAGTTACCAAACCATATAATCCAAAGAATTCTTTAAAGAACCAAATACATTTCTAATTATAGTGCCATTTTTTAATATTCTTATAAGAATTTGAAAAATCTTTAAAGTTTAATTTGAGATAGTTTCATATATAAGTAATAGCACTACTCAAATTTCAAACAATTGTTTGCATTATGTTCATTATACATGTAATAAAATTGAAAAAAATATTTTTCGCAGCTGTTAAGTTCTGATGATATTCACCTCTAGCCCAGCAACTACGGTCCCAGTTTCATACACATTATAATTTATTGCATGACGCCATATATTATATACTTAAAGAGGGTGTTGCTGTTAACTTTGTAATAATGTTCATTTCTTTGTTTGTGATAAGAACGGATAAGTTTCTCTTGAAAATATTATAAGATTAAAGGCTGTAAATGATTAATTTCTCAGCGTGAGAAAAATATTGTGCACGCTCACCTTCCATCGCTACGCGAATTGCTACTAATTTCAACCTTTCACACGATCTAATTTCTTTCATTGGTACCACTATTTCGCATCACTATTCAGACAAAAATGGAACGTGTGACACCTATCTGCATTGCAATAGCAATTCATAAAAAGGGAACGTGTGACATCTGCCTTAGAAAATTTTTAATAGGGAAAAACGCAGTATTTATACCATAGGGATTAGAGCACAAAATGTCTGCGTAATTTTTTGAATTATAAATTAAATCATATTAAAAAATTAAATTAATTTAGCTACAAAAACTAATCAATAAAAAAGACACTGCTAATATGTACAATAAGATAAATTTAAGTAAAATATTCACTATTAAGTATTCGAACCCTTGAAATAAATTCCCCGTTGGAACTCATTGGCATCTCCTCTGGCAGCAGTATTCTTTGCATGACTAAAACACAAACATTAATATAGACACGTGCCCATATAATATATGCAGCCCTAGATTAACCATCAAGCAAAATAACCGCATGCTTATGACATCAAATGCACGACAGAAAAAATTTAAAAGCAAAAGATTCAATTAAACGAATAATTCAAGTTGGTTAAACAACTCAAACATTAATGTTGGTTTTGAAACTGAAATATATTTTAACATAGTATTCTTTCTCAAGTATAACCTTAAACATTTCTATAAATTTTTGAGTTTTAACTATTGCCAAAAAAACTTGTAAAATTGTCATAACAATTTTATCAAAATTTTGAAATTTTTGCTTCTTGAGACATCACTTACTAATTACATAGACGCGTTGATGATGTTGATGTCGAGGGATAGTAGCGTAAAAAAGTGCCTGGTGGTAACTTCACAAACTTCAAATGGGGTTGGACGATCTGTATGGCACCCTCATTTGAAAATCCCACCAAACTCCAAGTTTTCTTGGGAGTTCTCCATGTGTGTACCTTGCACTATTCTAATCGCTTCAATATGTCTCTGTTGAGAATAGATTTTTCAGCTGCTTCCTCACTTTTTCCTCAAATACTAACAGACTGTTTTATAGCTGAAACTGACCATTACTCAAATCTTGTTGTACCTCCCGAGTTTTCATGTGAGCATAAATATTGAAAGACGCCTCAAGGAATTATTTGCTCGTGCCGTGGTTTTACGAAGATGTCCTGGAATTTATTTGGCAGAAATTATCAATTCATTTTATAATTGGTGACTATACTTGCAACTGAAGACTTTGGGTAATAATGCATTTTGTGTCAAGAGTGCGACAAAATAGCTCTACCTGCCCAGCACTAGCACACATGCCTTTCACTTCAAAGTAAAGATGATCACAAGAAAATACTGTCTAGGCAAGACATCCCAAGAAATTGGCATCGTTGACCAACGCTGTTTGGTTAAAGATGTTATATTTTCATTCTCTTTCAAACTGGTTGTTGAAATCAGAAAAATCAATCGAAAAATTGAACAGAGGAAAAATCACTCGAAAAATTGAACAGAGGAAAAATCAATCGAAAAATTGAACAGAGGAAAAATTAATCGAAAAATTGAACAGAGGAAAAATCAATCGAAAAATTGAACAGAGGAAAAATCAATCGAAATTACGACTGCTTACAAACTAGATAATGAAAAGAATCTTCAATTTACCAAAAAATCTTTTGCACCCCCGCTCAAAAAATCACTAATAAAATAGTAGAGGAATTGCTAATACTAAAGATAGATATTATGTTTTATTAAGAGGAAATATTAAACACATGTCATTGTTTTTTCTAATTAATTGCTATAAAAGATAGAACAGATGCGCGAATATTTTTACTTTTAGTATTTAAAAATATTATTATTTAAAATTATATTCGCATTAATGAAAGTCGTTCTGAATTAGATTGCCCTACGGACCACCAAAATATCACCGTGGACTCCAAATCGCTATTTTTTGTGTGGACCACTGCTCTAGATTAACAATTGAAATCAATGTAATACCTAAGTTTAAGTGAAATCGTGTCAATCGAAAAATACTCACTTGCTTCGATATCCAGAAGAACTAGCTCTATTCTGAAATGAACTTGAATCTGATTGTGGACGATGTTTTTTTCTTGGTCTACGATTTGCTGAAGATACACGCATCCTATGAATAGATTAAAATTAAACAATTTATAAAAAGTTACTTCGAAGAAAAAGATTTAACTGTCTTATTAAACTTAATCATCCTAACAATTCTTCAAAATGTGTATGTTCTCTGTTTTAGTAGATAGGCAACAACAGTAGACAATATATATTTATTTTAAATATTACTAAACAAAATTAAAGAAATATACTTAAAAACCACAATTTATTTCTTTGCAAGGTTATCAACTCAGACATCCGTTTTCGAGTGATGTCGCCAGTAGGGCCAGGCGATATCAAAATTTCGAAGTCGGTTCGGTTTATATCTTTCAAAATACTGCGATATCAGTACGACTGAAAAATCAAAAGTATATTTGCTAAATATGAGAAAAAATATTATGGTGTATACAGATTACTATATTCTAAATGATCACAAATGAACTTTTTTCTTCAGCACTGATAGTTTTCAGATATAATGTACACTGTCAATTTCTTGCAAGAAACACTGGCGCCATAGTGTCTTACGCTTTTAATAAGCAAATCCTCTTAATAACTCGTATTCGATTTTTTGTAAATTAATTTTATAAATGTATCTTGTTTATGGCACACAGAACATCCTCAGATAAAATACCGATCGATTTTTGGCCCTAGTTACCAGCAAATAAACGCGAACCTTAATATGAACGCAAAGATTTGAGAATGGGTTTCATCTTCAATGTATTGGCCGAAGCTGCAATTTTTGAAAAATATCAAATATGAAGAAAAAGCCAACAAGTGCATACTACATGCGTAGATTTGAAAAGTCATTCTTAAAAAGTATAACATGCTCAGGTCATTGTCTACAGCGATCAATAAGTCAGGTTATACTTTTATTCAAAATCGATATAGACCACGCTATTAAAAATAGATTTTAGATCTTGTCGTATTGAATATAAATTTAATGTAGAAATATAGACATAAATACAAACGGTTGAAAAGGATGACTGTAAATGTTAGAAACAGCATCTGTGGAAGTTGATTCTAGCTGAAGGTCGTACGTATTTCGAGATTTATCATCTGAGAGTACCTCAAATGCCTTTTGTAGTAACAGTTTGGTTCTGAAATACTTTGGATGATGTGAAAGGGCTTCCAGTTGAGCTAATTTTGTTTCATAGCACTCTTTAACATTAGTAAGAAGAAATTGAGATTTGTCTGTGTTGAACAGACTATAGTAATTTCCAGATTTATTCATTAATTCTCTTAAGAATAGTTCCTAGAATTATTAATTACAGTGTAAAAATATTCAAATGCAATTATTAATATATGTAATTTTTATGACAATAAACTGATTGCAATATAGACCTATTTCAGTGCAGAAATACAAGATGCTTCCAATAGAAGATAATTCCCAATAACAAAAATAGCGTGATTACAATAACTTCAATGTCAGAGTTAGAGTCACATCTTATAATTGCACAGTGACATTATCTAACAATCAGAATAAATTGATGTTTTTTAATATTCTCATTTTTTAAAAACAATTGCTTGAATTAATGCACAATATTTCAACATGTTCATCATTTCGAAAAGATCACATACTACATGTACCTAGCGTTCTTTATGTTAAAAGGTTCAAACAAGATGTATCGAAGACTACCTGCTTATAAGTAAACCCTTGATTGCAACCAGGACTATAGTAATGGACTGTTTTATCAGAATTGATTTCAAGCTCTGTTGTCATTTTAGAAAACCATTGCATGTACTCAACAAGTGTTTGCACAAACTTTAGAATATACTCCCCATCATTTAAAAGACTTCTTTTACACGTGAAAACAATATTGGCTCCAGTGGTGGTCGTCATGCACTTTTCGAGGATGGCCGTCGAATATTTAAATTGCGTTTTCTTATCCAGTTTGAACTGTATTTTGGTACCTGGTAGCTAAATTATAAATAAACTAATTAGACAAAATAACAGAAATAATGAAATAAATCGCGAAAAATTCTCATAAAAATATAAATATTCTCAAATTTTCCACTAGCGAAATTCGCAATGTGAAAAATATTTTGACGCATTTGTTTAAAGATGAAAAATGATAAGTAAATCATAAGGGCATAAACAGCTGATTTTAAGGAATGACATTCTATTTAGAAATAGTATTTCTCCTATGAACATATAAAGATGGTTGCGCAAATTCAACTTACAAAACGATTTACCAAACACGATGCCATAATGATCATAATGCACTATTTTTAAGTGGCCGCACCCTACATGCCACCTTGTTGCTAAACAATCATGTTTCACATCTGAGAGACTAGTGCAAATCATGTTTGCTGAAAATTTGTCTAAAAATTATTGCGGTTCTCCAACAAAAATAACTTTTAGATGACGTGTAACTCAATCACAACTGAAATAAAATATTCTGCAATGACTTCGATCAATATATTTTCTGCTATTAGATGTTGAATAAAATCAATTCATAAGTCATACGAATAGTGTATTTGCTAAATAGCAGTTGTGAAAAAGGATTAATATTATTGGATGCCACATGTCAGATTCAGGCTTTGTAACAAAGAACGTGTCCAACACGCACCCTAGTCTCAATGTAGGGAAAATTTTTCAGTTAAAATTTTTGTCAAAATCAATCCTACAAGTATAATTTCGCTAAATATTAGAATTTCCAAACAGTTGTAATTATCAGACGATGACGGGGTGATTGCGAAATTAACGTACTTTAAGAAAAGAAAAGCCTCAAATATATCAAAGTTGTGCTAAAGCTTGAACAAACAGTGCAACACAGATATTTATTCCTTTTGTAGCAAAGGCTCCCAACAGCACTGCTGTTAACAGCTGTAAGCTACAGCAAACAGCAAACAGGTGCTGTTTAGAACAGCAAATAAAATTAACCCATATTGGCATATTATCTGTGTTGTTCACACACTATCAACAGCCCAACAAAGACGCACAAGAATTCACACCAGTGGTGTAATCATTGATAATTGCAGCCCCAAGCAATCAACAAACCTCGTTGAAAGAGGGTAATTCAATTTATCAATTATATTTTATATTTGGATACTCATGAGTATTTATTCTTTATCGTAATTCACTTCACAATTGTGTTGAGATGTGTACATTTATAAGTAATCATTTCTCACTCTTTATCGTCTTCTAAAATTTTCAAAATATTTACAAAGCACCGGATACTATAACTAGGAGCAACCACAGGTTCATAAAGCTCACAAAGTCCAATAGGTCCATTTTATGCGAAACTCCGTAACAGAAGTTATTGAATTGCAAGGTTCATTAAAAGCAATCGATACAATTGGTTTGTGCAACTACCTAGAATCAAAATCTGGAAGAAATTAGTTCTGCGAATTGAGATTTAAGTCCACTGAGCTACATGCTATTAGAAAACGAGCAGCCTTTCAAGTGTTAACGCTGAAAGAATCTTCTCAAAGCTGAATAAAATAATGGCAAACAACCAAATTTTTGCTACCAATAATATCGAGAAGCACTTTGTATCACATTTCAACTATTTATGCAAGTGATTTGTATATTATTTACTTGCATTTATGTTTTAATTAACTATTTTAAGGTACCGTTTTCAGATTCAGTTTTTCGATTTTTAGGCCATAAAAAGTTAAGTTTTTAAGTCCAAAAACAAATTTTATAGGTTCATTTTTAGTTGCCCTAATTTAACAGAAAATTTGTATAGCGATACAAACAGACGACTTGTTTTGTAGTATAAGTTATCCATTTTAAAATTCACCTTGAAGTTCTGGTTTAGTATAGTTGTTTTTAATTGTTTCTTTCACAGTACAATGTTTTTCTTTTAAATCTGTTTAAAAATAATGTTATTATTTCTTATCCAGTGGTGTACATAATGGGAGTTATGGTGGAATGTTCTCTATGTCGGTGTTTTTAAACTGACTTTAATTGGTTAAATCAAAAAATTTTCGGTAAAAACTTTTTATAATTTAAGTAGGCAAATTCATTTTTAAAGTCTATTTTTTCAATATTTTCACATGATCAAGACTGTAAAAAAATTCAGTGTACGCCCGTGCTCCTATCCATGCAACATCAGAGCGTATCTACGAATTTTTTATCTATTTAATCTAAGCACTAAGTAAGAAAATATCGAAGCTGTTAACAGCTGCTTTTAACAGCACAAGGATTGCTGTTAGCTGTTAACAGCTTTTTTAGCTGTTAATAGCAAAATGCGAAGCCCTGGATAAATAAAAATCAAGATTACAAAATGTTTGAAATTTATAAGTGATATTTGTCCTACACAAGTCGATATTTTAATATGACATGGAGATGGGATGGGGGCAACCAAAACAAATACAGTAGCGCTAAATATAGGGCTAATTTAAATCGTGAATAGTTCAAAGAATTCCATAATCCAAAATGAAACATTATCCATGCAAACAAAACACTGTGCAATTAAATGCATGCAGAGGTCCAGCGAGAAAAAACATGATGGGTCCACAAGCAAAATTGATGTCCCTGCTAGAGTAGCAACTAGGATTGTTTCAGTTTCTTCTCTAAACCTACGTCATATATAGTACAATATTGATAACCCAAATAATAATTATCCAAATATACACGACATATACATGAATATTTGATTGTTGGCTTTTATTAAAACACTAGGCGTACTTACAAAGCAATGATAGCATTGTATAATATTTGAAATTCAAATTCTTGCACCTTTTAGATTTTTGTAAAGTAGGTTAATTTTTATTACCATTTTTTATATAAGCACACGAAGATTCAATAGCATATCTTGACATAAGGCCTTCGACATAATGAATACATTGATAACTTCATGATTTTTTGGGATAATTAGTCTTTAATTGATAAAATTCTAATAAAATCATGACATTAAATTGTTTGACAGCAGGCAACATTTTAATACATGATCTTGACTACTTACTGAAAAGTATGCTTCTCTAACATCATTTTAATATTTCCTAACCTCGATTTGTTCAAGAGCAGATTAAGATATAAGTATAAGATCATCTGAACGGGTTTTGATGTCCTGCGCTATCATGAAGGAATCGTGAAATAATTGCTCCATTTCATTAAATTTACGAAAACTATTAGTCTAGGTTGTTTCAACGATTCCAGTTCAACTTTCAAGGCATTCAATTAAATTACAAGTAATTATTTCTAAATCTTCCTGAGTCTGAATAACTTCATCAGAGTCGTTTGCTTCCAGCTGTATTGTACTTTATCTAATTACAGTATCAGTTACGACTGTCGGTTCTTCCCCGTTGGATGTAGGCTCAGGAGCTACATTAGTAGAGATAGAAGTTGCATTGCCTGAAAATTGTGAGGAACGTAGAATCTGCCAATTGGCTTTATTTGTTCAGTTTTTTAGATTGTATTCTATTCTGGCTTCCACTAGGCTGATTCATTTTTGACGTGGTATTAGTAGCATATCAAAATGAAAATTGATAACCTGAAACTGTGCTAAAATAAGAGCAATTATGTAAAATCAAACTGAATGCAACTTTAAGATTCATAAAACAGAGAATACCAATTTGAGATTGAGTAGACAACAATTGCGACTTAATACCTAGCGTGGTCTCCTTTAAGGCATTGGATACAAATAATTTATCGGAAGTTAACACAATTCTCAAGGTTAGAAGTAGAAGTAAATTAAGACTAGAAATCAAGTCATAAATAGTATATGTCGCAAATGCAGTGGCTGAGACTCCAGAATTCATTTTAAAGAAAACACAAATCACTTAACCAATTCTTATATTGAAAAAAATGTAGAGACAGCTAGACGAATGATAAATTTAGAAAATAATTGGAAAACAATATATTACAACTGCTAAATATATATATATATATATAATTTGCAATGGACATTATTGAAAGGAATTTTACTAATCATGATTTTCTATTTTATAAACGATATGTTGATGATATCTTTGCTGTGTTTAGTAACCAAGATGAAGCAAATAATTTTTTAAAATATTTAAACAATCAAATGACTGAAATTCAATTTACAATGGAAAATCAAATTGACAACAAACTAATATTTCTAGATACTCAAATTTCAAATCATCATACAACTTTTTCTTAAAGTTATCACTTAAAAATTACCAACACTGGCTTATACATACCATTTACATCTTATTGTGACAAGAAGTATAAAATCAACAGCGTCAAAGCAATTTGTAAAAGAATTTATGCTATATCATCTGATTACAAAGTTCTAACATCAGCACTTGACACATTGTACACAGTTTTTGAAAACAATGGTTATCCGCATAAATTAATTAAGAAAATTATCACTAAANTCCTCCTCTATCCAATTTATTTGTCTTTTGCAGAATTTCTTCGTGTGGCCCTTGTTACCACACATTTGGCATTTTAGATCTTTTCTTTTTATTTGTTTTATTGTGCCATCTTTCAACTTGATCTTTACTAGATCTTCTCCTGATTTTTTAATTACTTGTTTATTCACTGTTTTAGTGATCATAGGTGGCATGCGATTTATTATCGGTTTCCCAATCGTCGATTTCTCATTAATTCTTGCGTTACTTTCCATCGTTATCTGTATTGCGAGTCCTTTTCTAATCATTCTATCTAACGAATCGTCTGCGTCGCATTTAATTTGGAATTGTGTTCGAATTGCCTCCGGCAAACCTTTACTGATGTGCGCAAACAAGTCATATTTCGAATATCGCTGTTCTCTTGAACTAAGTTTCAGCAATCTTTCCACTTGAGACATGTAATTCCTTAAGTCGTCCCTAGTATTCATCTTCATTCCGTTTAACAACATCCGATACTGGCTCTTAAAGCTCTCATCATCGTAGTACTGCTGGTATTCCCCTATCAACTTTTTATATTCCATTTTTGTTTGGGTTTCCAGCACCAAATAATGCTGATAGGCTGCGCCCGACAAGTATAATGGGAATCTCGCTGCCGCTCTTTGTTGCGTTACTTTTCTCTCTTTCATACTCATTTCGAAAATTTCCAACCATTCGTTAAATGTTGGTGAGTAATTATCTACTCTTCCCGTGAATTTCGGTAGCACCGCTTTGCATACTGACGTATCATTATCGTCCTCCTCCGCTAATATTGTGTCTTTGAAAGTTGGTTTAGTTTCAATCGTTTTTTCACAATTGGATTTTACTTGCTTTGTCACATTTTGTACCAACTTTTTTATAAATTCTTCTTCGTTTTGACATGCTTTGTAGTCGTCCATCGTTAACTCATCTTGTGGTACCGCTGTGTTCAACTCTTGCGGTTTTTCTACTACCACATTCTCTATCGTAGTTATTTCGCTCTTTTTTAACTCAGTTAGTCTTATTTCGTCTTTCAAATTGTCAATTTCTAGTTGCTTCATTATGTTTTCTTCTCTTAAGTTCACGTTTTCTTCGTGTAACTCTGTTATCATCTTCTGCAGACGATCACTTTGTAGTTTTATCTCCTTATTCACCTCGGTTAACTGTTCAATCTGGTTTTGGAACAAATTCCTTTGCTCGGTTAGTCGGAGACTTGTGTCTTCTTTGATCTCGTCTATTAACCTCTCTTTTTCGTCATGTTTTATCTCGACTTCTTTTACCCTTTCGATTAACCTTTCAATCTGCTTTGTTAAGTGTTGCCTTTCTTTCGTGTTATTTTCAATTACTTCCATTAACTGCATTGTCGTCAGCTGACTAGTCAACTCTGCAGGTTGAAGTATTTGCTCAGCTGGGGACTGTTCGCTTTCGTCTAGGGACACATTCACGTCTGGGTTTTCGGGGGTGTTCCTCATCTGAGGAGTTTTCTGAGTTCTAGCTCTGGTTTTCTGCTTCTTCTTTGAATTAACCATTTTTCTTTCTTCAGCTTAGGGTATTCTTCTGGTTGTTCACTTTTCCCACTAATTAGAAGCTCNNNTCGTAAGCTCATTAGTCAATTCTGCTGGTTGAAGTATTTGCTCAGCTGGGGACTGTTCGCTTTCAGCTAGGGACACATTTACGTCTGGGTTTTCGGGTGTGTTCCTCATCTGAGGAGTTTTCTGGGTTCTAGCTTTGGTTTTCGGTTTTCTTTTCGAATTAACCATTTTTCTTTCTTCAGCTTGGGGTATTCCTTCTGGTTGTTCACTTTTCCCATTAATTAGAAGCTCTGGTAAGGTGTCAAGTGTTCGTTATTTTTCCTTTTCTAGCTAGGTATCTTTGATAGTTTCCACTAATTCCAGTTTTCCAATCCTTTTAGGTTTTCCTCCAATTCAGGTGATTCAAAAAGAAATTTTTCTTCTCCTGAATCTTCCTTTGCGCTGTTGAGCGCCTGTCATGGTCGCCATGTAGAATCCCGCCAACCTCTATACTATGAATTATTAGCTCAATTTAGGAGCTGCTATAACCTTTATTCCCTCCTCTGATAGTACGGTAGGTGACAGACTCCATTCTCCATCTCTCTTCTTTCAGTTCTTTTGTTCAGCCGTTAAATAACTATATTATTATCTGATCAACTAAAATTGATACAAACCTAACTACTATTACTTTAGATCCAAGACACGAGACGGAGGGTACAAAGTACAGGGTACGCTTACCCGACCTGCAGCAAAGCACAAAAGAGGAATTGAAGAATTACGCTATCACGAGTATTTCCATGCGATACTGGCACATCAATAGAGACACCAACCACAACTTAGATGACTCAATGTAATGGAATAGTGTGTACGAATACAATGGTGATAATGTGTGATACCTTACTAATTTAATGTATTGATTGTTCTTGTTATCGATAAGTTTGTCTAATAAAGGAATCTCGCAACCGTGATGCATTAGCTTGTTATGAGTTCGTACATATAAATAACTACATGTGGGCCTAGAGTACATGTGAACAATCAATACGGCCACAGTGAAATGAATGAATTGATAGTCCGTCAATCTACTAGTAATTATATGTAATAAACAACATCCAAGATGATGCAAATAGATCTTGTGATTTCCTATGTTCCCTGATGTAAACAGATGTAATATCATAATGTAATAAAAGGTGTAATATGAACAACGAATGATAGGAAAGCTAATACGAGTAAAAGCCCCTATTCCTACACCTAACCTAAGAGCCTCTCGGGTAAGCACCAGCTATACACTGCACCCGTTAACTGGATTCGTGAACCACCGTCTAGAATACCTGAGAGCTCGAACGTTTAGCTTTCCATTGTATTAAGTAAAATAACCTGATACAAAAAACATAAAGTAAATCCAGTAAATTAGATTCATCAACAAACTGATCAACTACACACTTTTTATAGTAAAAGAATTAACAACAATCAAATATTTAACTAGTAC
>CABFPE010000001.1:3920921-3936126 GCA_900660155.1 Hofstenia miamia
TGTTTGATAGAGCAACACCAGGTGAAAGTTGTCTTCAGCTTTAAAATGGTAGCTATAACATTGAATGGGATGTATATAAAAAATTCTAAGAAGGCTATTTTTAGTAGGCCATATAGCTTGTTCAGTATATATCCTATCTTCAAAATTGTAGTCTATTTGATTTTTCATCGATAAATCTTGAAAAAAACTTTTTTTTCAATTTTGAAAATTTTTTAGGGCGTCTGCAAGTAAAATTCGTAAAACAGCTTAATTTTAAAAATTGGCCAGCTTTGAGGAGATAGGCGATTGAGTGACATTTAATGTAGAGTGGTTAAACAGAGAAAGTTCGTCTCACAGCTCACACCACCTTTTGTAGGCACTACGCACTATTGCATTAATTCCGAACACTTATTTCTCAAAAGGTGTACTATTTCATGTTATTCAACCTTTGCAAGCGTGCGCGGTTTTTGATTGGCCGTTGGTTTTGAATATTGCATACGTATTGTTTAAGAGAAAGGTGGATGGAGGCAATTTGGTCCGCCTTCTGATGAACAATTCTGGTTGGATAAATTGGAAATTTAGAACTCAACGCCAAGCTGCCAAAAATTGCATTACAAATTGTACTTACTGCTGTAATATTTGTTTTTATTTGTAATATTTGGCATTTTAGATAAACTAGCTATCTACATGTATATTGTTTTTGTAATATCATTCTCTGTTTATTTAATTCAAAATTGGGGTAATAAATTAGTATTGATTGCCATTAAATCGTGTTTTTCAAAGGTGGACTTGATCCAACCACCCATAGCCGCCGCCACTGGCGGGAACTAGAGAGGAGGCGAGAATAATAGTGACAGGAACCTCTAGCAGCGACGAAGGGAATAATACAACGCAGCTGCAACCAATATAATTATATTTATTGTTGATGAATTGAGAAGATTTTTACTACATGAAAAAATCTTTCAGAATGGATATTAAATAGAATGTGAACAAACATATGATGCTAAAATAATTCAAAGTCCAGTATGACACTATCTCAATGCAGGTGGATATAGTTTAATGACTATTGAATATAAGGTACATGATAGCAAGGTTGCCAACTCTCACGCATTCAGCGTGAGACTCACGCATTGGACGCTGACCTCACGCACGTTTCCGCAGAGGCATTTTTCTCATGCAGAGTTATTTGTCTCACGCATAGTTCACGCATTTTGGTTAAATCCCAAACATTCAAACTTTCACATCGACATTTCTCCCGGAGTAATCAATAAGTCCCGATCGGAAGAAATTTTCTTTATCTACCGCTTATATCTCAATTTCATTGACAAACACGGTTTAATTGGTGACTCATGTCTTGCTGTTCTTTTATTGAAAGCATGAGCGGCCACGACTTTGCCCACAATCTCAAGTGGCTATTATGAAACGGAAACGCCCAGGGGGTTTGTTTACTCGAAGTAATTAATGATGGACGNTAAGTGCCGTTTTTCTTCCTCGTTTTCAACATTCTTTTTTGAATATTATAAAAAATCTCACGCATTTGAACTTCTCCAGGTTGGCAACTATGTGATAGATGAACGTCGTTATTTCACTGTGCACTTTGGATGTATTAAGATGCCTGGCGAGGAGTTAACACTGAAGCTTATGTTACTGCAGCTATTATTCAATGTACAAGATTATGCACTTCCGGAACTTGTTGGTACTGTGCTCGCTTTGCCTCATGATGGAAATTCTGTTAGTAAAAAGACATTGTATGAAATTTACTACAGTTCATAAATGTAGAAACTAATATGATAATCAAGTTCCGCTTAATCATATACATCTAAGATTATCATTAATAGTGATATTTCTATAATTTGACGTTTATTAAACATCAATCTAGATTTCCTTCAAAGAACTCTAGTTACTCAACCATTACAGTTTCTTCAAAAAAGTTTATAATTATGGTTCTAATTCTCCACTCAATGCTTTACATTTAGATGGGCCATAGACAAAAAATTGATTGCATGGCTATTGGTGGAAATTTGCTTCATCTTAATCACTGTTACCTTTCAAATTTAATGAAGAAACATCGCGAAGCATTACCATAAACAGTCAATGTCATTGTCATTAACAAAAAAATTTTTTTGGTCTACTATACTATTTAATTGACTTGGTCTGGCAATTCACAAATTTTTTAGCCTAAAAACTCGGAATTAGAAAAAACTCGATCAAACTCGGAATTTTCTTTAAAAAATATTCGAACTCGAAACGTAAAAACTCGAACTCGGCACGAGTAACTCGAATTCGACTCGAAAACTCTGTTCCTTATAACATTGTAACCACAGCACGCTGTGGATTACGCAAACTATGTCAAATGACGTCAAGAACATTTATACAGAATATGAAAACGTGGGTGGTACGAATTCCAAATTTTGATAACCAAGATCGTCGTAGACATAGTGAACTTGCTTGGAAAAACAAGCAGGATCTGGCCTCAAAATTGCTAGAAAAGTGCAAAGAGAGAACGGGAAAACCTGTTAGTGTTTGGACTATCTAACGGAATTGAAAATTGTCTGCTGTTGAATTTACCCATAACAAGCATTACACTTGTGCATAGTTTAGTCTATTCTCAAATATTGAACAAACAGTGGCATACACAAGGGGAGAGGACATAGGACATGGTGAAATGTTCTCCCTCCCGTCAGGTTTGCAACAATGATGTTCTTTGATCAAAAAAATTTTCAGCGAAAAAAAATTAAAAATATGACAGCAAAATGCATTTTAGGTCCTATTTTTCAATATTTTCAAAAATTTACTTCATCCCTACTGAGATGTCCTCAGGTCAGAAAATCCTGCATACGCCCCTGTACTCGAATTCTCTATTTCCAAAGGGTTGGATAATGGGAAAAGATGAGGCGACGCCACACACTTCTTTAAAAACGAAAAAATGTTATCCTTGAAACATCGATTCAAATTTGTCAATGGCCGTCAAATTCTCCAGACTTGACACCCAGTGAAAATGTCTGGCAGTTAATGAAGAACTACGTGAAAGAAAAAATCCCAAATATTTGCAAGAATTGCACCATTATATTCTTGAGGCACAAAACGAAATTACAGCATCAGTGAGGTCAAATTTCATGAATTCCATCACGCAAAGATTGGCAGCTTGTGTACAGTCGAGAGAGTACCTGGCAAAATAGTTTTTGGTTAAAAATAATCTATACTTTCCAAGTTATCAATGATTCTAAATTTTTCTTACCGCCAATTACCTTAATTGAAAGGAAACGTCGTCGAAAAGGAAATATTAGGAAGAAAATAAGAGGGGAAGGCATGGCTTATGTTGAATATATAAATGTACAAATGTACATTATGCTTTTTAAATATTAACGTCATTTTTTATATATCAGTGCTGAGTGATTGCAATTTCTCTAATTATGATATACGTTCCCTTAAAATATTTAGTTGCCGGTGCAAATAAATAGCATAGAATGAGATGAAGAAGCAGAACTCTATATTTCATCAATAAAAAGGCTTGTTAATCTGTAAAAGATGCAGGTATAATTGCAACACTTTGAAAGATTTTGCCACTGATATGTGAAGACGTTGACATAGATCTATAATTGTGTTCATTTCTTTGATTTCATCAACGCTCGTGAAAAAACAATCAATCAGCAATTGAATTTTTTAAAGCTTGTGACAGTGAGTTAATATGTAAAACTATCAATCACGTTATTGCATAATAGCAATCAATTAAAATCTAAATAAATTTGCTATTTATTAACATGCTATTAGCAAATGCTAATGGAAATTTTCCATGAATAGTTCCAAAATAAACTGCTATGCGGCGACTTGCCTTGAAATCTAGTTGATACTTTACTGATTATAAAAAAGCAATGAACAAAATAATTTGAATTTGAGTGAAAACACAATACTTACTGGTAACCAGATTGAGATGAGGATGTCTGTGAATTTACTTCAAACGCTTCATTCACATCAAGGTCATACTTTTCACGAGTAATGGGGTCTGACAACACTTCAAAGCCCTTTTCAATTATATATCTGACCACTGAGTACTTGGGATGAAAAGTGTTTCTTTCCACTTCAGCAAGCAAGTTATTGTATTCGTTTTTGACTTGGCTTATTCTAAACTCGGATTTCTCAACGTTGAATAAGGCGTAGTAGTCTTTTGATTTCTTCAGTACGTTTCTCATAAATAATTCCTAAACATAAAAACTCATTAAGAAATACATCTACAAAAACGGTAATCATTAAGGAAGGCAATGCATATTTTTTTGAGGTGACATGCGCAAATCTAAAAAACAAGATCTTTTATACACAATAGTTTCTGCCATTTGAGTTACATATTAACCAACGCCTATTTGTTCCCAAATAATTGATTTAAGTGCTAAATTATAATATATTTACATGACAATGAAAGTGATGGCAAAAATCATTAACATTTTTATTTATTACAGAGTTATTCTTAGCAACAAATTATATTACAGTTTTACATTACTATAATTAGTATAATCAGTCGTAACAACCAATCACATTGAAGTCTTCTATAACTAAGGCGTGGTATTTAGCACAGTTTCTAATTTTAAATTTAATTGGAAATGTTTAATGGATTATTATAAACTATGATCTAATTTGTAGCGCTCAAATTTGCGCGTTACATTTTCGCATATACAGTGTATAAACAGAAAAAACATTTTTCTTACATCATTTTAGTGATGACTTATTAAAGTTTGCATGTTCCTACCGTGTTGGACGATGACATTATCAAATGAACATGGTAAAATTCAGAAATACAGCTGATCCTCTGGATGACTGTTTGCGCTGTCCTCGGTGTAAACCCAAAGTCTCTCTTCATATTCGCACATGTTAACTAGTGGTAAGCTGTCTCTTATGATGATACTTCTGATACTGCATCAATTTCTGTGCAAAACTCTCATAATTCTTGTCAGTGTGCACTAGAGCAACAAACTTTGCAGTCACTGATATCCTATTCGCAATATCTCTGTTCCAAAGGCTTTTTTGGGAACAGATATCTGTCCTCAGTCTTATGGTGGTGTTGACAATGTTGTGGAAATTGATGACAGCAGAGACCACTGGGTTTCAGAGAAGTGGGTATGCTTTGTTTTGGGAACCAAATACTATCATTTAGAGTGATGTAATGGGACCTTATAATTGGATTGCTGACTATTCTCATTTTCATCACCATATCAGCAACAGGCAGTGAATCACTCAGAGAATATTATGGAGCCGATAGTAGAGCTTTGCGGGACCAGATACCGGGACCAATAATAAAAGTTCGGGACCGGGACCAGGTAGCAGTTAAACACCAAACCGTGTCATTTGACTCTTTTGGAAAAATGCTCCATACAAAACACTTTTAAGTAATGATGCAGAATTTATAGATAACAATTTATATAGACTTATCACAACTTTTGAAATCTCTGGTGGAACTGTAGTATATGTTGACATAATGGCATCTATAGTTTATTAACCTTTGTGGATTTGTTAAATGAAGCTTCCTGCAAATTGGCATCGATATGTTAAGATTATTTAAACAGCGACTTTAATCAATATACAAAATGCGCCACACAGTTCTTGAAGTTGGCTGGTTTTCAATTACATCTATACTATTAAGCCGACTTTATCAAATTAAAATTGATTAGCTAGGTTAGGTAAGCTGCAATTGCAACTTTAATGTCCGATGCCAAATGCAATACGCTTGATTAATACTTGATTAACACTGTACAATACTGTAAATGCGTCTTTGGTTTTACTTTCGATGCACTGGTGTAGCCAGTTAAAAGGTCAATGGTCCTATTTAAATAACTATCGCATCAAATTTAACCCTCAAACGACCACCTGCTTACATTTGTAAGATTCGTATTTTGAGGTGTTCTTAATCTGAGTTAAAAATTTTTTTTCGAGTCCACAGACATTTTCCATGTCTAATTTCATGCATTACGCTTATGTTATGAGAGAAAATTATTTTGGTTCTTGAGGTCAAAATTTAAAACCGTTTTTCACGATTTAGGCCACTTGCTTACATTTGTAAGCAGACACTTTTCCGCTATCATTGATCAAACTACTTAGGCTATACTTTTAAAATTAAAGTGATTCCAGCTTAGCAATTTCTATGTTATCTTTTCTTCATTTTCAAAAGAAGTCCCATACTTTATGACTATTCTATCACTGGTATCAGGTTCAATTGCGATGCATTGATTATTCAAATTCAATCTATCTTTTCAATCGGTTTTTATTGCTTTGATAATTCAAATATAATCTTTTCAAACTGAAATATCTCTCCAAAAGCGCTTTAGGCATACGGTACAAGCTTTTTCATTACATCATTTGAAATTTTCGCCGCGCTATGCCTGTTCGTCGTATGACAATCAGGCAAGCAGTTGATTACTTCAACGCCTTGGAAAGTGAAGCTACTTCATCCGATGAAGAAATGGAAGAGACGCCGCCCCCACCACTAGATGCTGGAGGAGATCATGCAGTTTCGAACGGCGAAAGTTCTGATAGTGATGGTGAAGTGTTTGTAAATGAACAGAACGATTCAAACTCTTCTGATGAAAGTTCTTCGGATGAGAGTGTCGACGGAGTTACATCAGATAGTGGTGATTATTATACATCTCCAAGTGAGCTTCGCTGGAATTTTTCGCGTCCTCAACCTCGCAGACTAATGCGAAACCTTTTGAATTTCCGTGAGGGAGTGACATTCACACCCAGAACTGAAGACGAATCCTTTCTTCTGTTACTTGATGAAGACATTCTCCGCATAATACAATTATACACCAACCGTCGGATGAGATCTGTTGGTAAGACGGTGTTTTCTTTTGCTGAGATAAAGGCGGGAATAGCTATTCTCATTCGCGCTGGGGCTGACAAAGACAATTTGTCAGATCTCTCAACTTTATTCAACCCATCTGATTCAAGACCATTTTATCGTTGCGCTATGTCAAAAAATCGATTCAGGCTTTTCCTAAGATATTTGACGTTTGATAATAAAGGAGATAGACGTCAGCGTCAAGCAACGGACAAAATGGCAGCCATTCGAGAGATCTGGGATCTTTTTCAGTTGAACTTGAGGAATTTCTATGTTCCCTCAGAACAAATCACAGTTGATGAACAGCTATACGGCTATAGAGGTTATTCCCCTGGTCGATGTTACATGAGCTCAAAGCCAGCGAAATATGGTATAAAGTTCTTTTGGCTTTGCGACGCAAAGAATGGATATGCTTTGGCCGGAACAATTTACAGTGGAAGAAGTGTTGATGGTCGAAGAGAGACTGGCTTGGCTGAAAAAACTGTTTTGTCTCTTACCTCTTTTTACAACAAAAGCGGTCGTAATGTTTTTGTGGATCGTTACTTTACAAGCCATTCTCTTTGCCTCTCCCTACTGCAGAATGACCTAACGATGACAGGCACTGTCATGGCCAGTCGACGAGATGTCCCAAAAGAAATGAAGACAGTGAAAAACCGATCCGTATTTTCTACCAAAGAAGTATGGGACAGTGAAAATAGAATCATGCTTCTGTCGTACGTGCCGAAGAAAGGAAAAAATGTACTTTTGATGTCCTCCGCTCACTACTCTGCAGGGGTGCAGACTTCACGAGAAGATAAAAAACCTGCTGCCATACATGATTATAACCAAGGGAAAGGAGGTGTCGATGTCCTTGATTCGTGCATTGAGGACTTCACCACGAAGCGAAAAACGAATCGTTATCCAATGGTGATATTTTTCAATGTGCTTGACGTGAGTGTCTACAATGCATTTTTGCTGTGCAAGGAAAGCAATTCACTTGTGAATACGAAATGCAGACGACAATTTATGAAGAACCTAGCGGAAGCTTTGGCAAAAGAAAATATGCGAAACAGAATGGGAAATCCACGCGTCTTGTGTCAAACTAAAGAAAGTTTTACAAGATTCGGTCTGTCGAAAGAGACCACACCCCAGACAAATATCCCAAATGCAGTTGACAAAAAACCCAAGCAATGTTCCATGTGCAGAAGAACAACACGCAATTCCTGTGACAATTGCAAAAAGAGAATTTGCAGCAACCACAAAGTGGTCAGCATTCGCTGTTATAACTGTTCCTCCTGAAATTCTTACGCTTGCATTTATGTACGTTTTGATTTGTTTTGTACAACTTCATTATATTCACGTTGAATGTTTGTAAGTCAATACATTTTGCATGCGTCATTTGTACTTGTAATCATTTTCGTTTTCAATCGCATTCATTGCTACAGTTTTAGCGATATCTATGATATCGTTCGCAAATATATATCTATCATAGATCTGATATCTATGATGCTTATGCAACGTTACATGGTGAGCTCGTGAAGGTGATTATCACATTGTGGGCCTATACTATGTGTAATGTAAGTTTTTGTGAACGAATAGACCATTTTTAACCTTTGACAAGAATATCTTACATTTGTAAGCAGGTGGACTGATTAAGATGTGCAATTAGCCGGTCGTTTGAGGGTTAATATGCAATTAACAAGAATTCCGCTACACGTTAAATTTAACCTGAATTGGGTTTGAATTTATTTCCACGCTCGAGTATTTAAACATGAAGGAATTACGAATTACAATTAACCACTGATTGGTTAGATGTTTAACATTACTAAAATTTATTTACCCGTCAAATCAACATCATTATTATGCGTTATTTTGCAATTAGCAGTTCATGCTGTTACATTTATATAAGAAACGTGGGATCGGGCATAATTTTAGACTATTTTAGCGGCTGAAACAGTTAGTAGCAGTAAACCAGACAAGCTCATAATGTGTCATGTGCACAACACGCAGCCCTGGTTGAACGCATTTATGAGCCTGCTATTGCAGAGGGGGCTCATCAATGCTAGACAAAAGCTGTGGAATATGGCGTGCGTTAGTTTACTAATGCTTATGCCCAACAAGAAACAGTTTCTTAAGGCCATGCTACACTGGCGATTTTTGTCCAAACTTTTGTCAGGATTTTTATGTGCTACACTGCGGATTTTTGTTTAAACTTTTGTCAGGATTTTTGTGTGCTACGCTGCGGATTTTTGTCCAAACTTTTGTCAGGATTTTTGTGTGCTACACTGCAGATTTTTGTTTAAACTTTTGTCAGGATTTTCATTCATAGGATTAAATATTTCGAATTTCACAACGAACAATACAGTAAAGTTCAAGACAATTTTACTTTTTATTTACAAATGCATGAATTTTTATGAGAAATTAATATTAGTTAATATACAAAACCAACATAATTATTTACATTTATACAAAGCTGTAGCTTCTTCCAAATAACAATAATTGCGTGTTGCAATAATTAGCACGCTGAAAACATTAGGAAGGTTTATTGCACTCAAGTGTATGCAATCAATCTAATCCAATTACATAGAGTGCGCGCATTATTTGGCTTATTAATTGAGTAATGGCAACTGCAGCAGGCAACGCATGGTGTCACGAAGACATTGTTCGTCTTATTGAAATCATGGAAAGTTACCCTTCGATTTGGGATATTTCAAGTGATTTGTATCATGATAAAAAAAAAAAGAACGATGATTTTTCTGAAATCTCAGATAAGTGTGGGAAGAATTGTAAGTAAATCATTATACATTACATTTTCATTAAAATGTATTTAGTGCCTGAAGTAATCAAGAAAGTTACAAATTTAATTACATATTACAAAAGAGAACTGCGAAAAAAAGCTGCTTATGTTCCAAGTGGAAGCGATACTAGCCAAGTGTACAAATCAAAATGGACATATTTCCATCATTTGGAATATTGCAGAGAATCCTTTTATACTAGGCCTTCAGTGTCCACACTGGTATGTTAAATAGTAAACTATAAATTTTTCAAAATATATGTACATATCATGTATATCATGAAAAACTCAAATATATTTGAAAATATCATTTTACAAAAACTAAATATGATCTTGCCATACAATACAACAGAGCCAATGTTACTAAAATAGGACTTTAGTTTATTGCGAATATGCCTTGCATCTTCATTTCCGAAATTATTTGAATTTTGTTGTCCAATACTTTGCAAAACCTCAGTGACTTCAGCAGTAATATCAATGTAGCCACTTCGGCAACTGTTGAGCAAAAGATTGTGAAGACACACGATACTTAAAATAATTGTTGTGACTTTTTCTGGATTAAGTGTTATTGTAGTAAGCAATAATCGGAACCTATTAGCTAGAATTCCAAATGCATTTTCTACAGTTCTTCTGGCTCGAGACAGGCGATAGTTAAAAATGCGCCTTTCTTTGTCTAAATTTTTTCCACCAAAAGGTTTCATAAGAAATGTGCTTAAAGGAAATGCTGCATCACCAAGAATAAAATGATTAATAGGGGTTTCATCTAAGCCAACTATTACACTCTTGGGAATGCTTAGCTTGTCATCAATGATTTCTTTATACAATTTTGATTGACGGAAAACTGTGCCATCATGCCCTCGGCCATTTACTCCTACATCAACATATAAAAACCTATAGTTTGCATCCACTAATGCCATTAGAATAACACTGTGAAAACCTTTGTAGTTGAAACTCATTCATGAGATTGATTGTTGAACGTCTCCTCTGTAATAACCATTTACTCTTGCGCACTTTTTTTCTTTTTTCTGTACCAAAATTGTAATCGGAAAAGTAAATGAGTGCTAATGGCTGCAGCTTATTAATTTTTGATGCAAGCAACAACAGCAAAAGGTCTTTATCTGTCTGAGACATAGTTGGTAATAAATATGATTTTGAAATGGTAATTATTTGTTTGTTTAACACATGGATTTCAACTATTTATTATTACAATAATTGACTATTTCTATTGAATTAAACCCCAATGTTGTTTATATTGCTTTATTTTGCTAGCGTAAAGGTTTAGTTCAAAATCGTTATCAGATCATGGGTTATTTCTATTGAACGAATAACATTATTTGATTGACGTCTACTTAATCTCAAGTAGTTTGGAAAAATCCGAGAGAACAAACCGCTGACAAAATTATTTCGAAAATATGTTTGAAGTGGTATGCTACACTGCGGATTTTTGACAAAACTTTTGTCAGGATTTTTATGTGCTACACTGCGGATTTTTGTCCAAACTTTTGTCAGGATTTTTGTGTGCTACACTGCGGATTTTTGTTTAAACAAAAATCTGGACAAAAGTTTGGACAAAAATCGTCAGTGTAGCACCCCCTTTAGTCAGCCTTAATAATGGCTGCATACGGTTAGGTGAGACATGTAGTTATATTAAAGTCATGTATCTTAAAACATATTTCTCATTGCAACTTGAGCTAGGATAACTAAGTATATAAAATAGATATAAGATCATATTTCAGTTGATAGTTTCACTGGTTGTTGATATGCGATCTAAACATGATATTTCTGAACCACCAGCGTCAAGGAGAGTTCATGTTGAATAGCACGGTAGTCTTTTAATTATAACTTTTAGAATGAGTGCTCAAGATATACAATCTAAAATTTCAACGAAACTACGCCCTTCGTAAGCACGTTGGCAGTAAAAGCACTCTATGGGAAAAGTACTGCGATATTGTAAAAGAAGACGGCTCACATGTTAATGGCTTTGATTGCTGCAATCGCTGCTTTAAGGTTATCACCTAGAAGCCAGCCGATTGAACAAACGGACTCTTCAAGCATATGAAATTCTGCAAGAAGGCGGATAGTGGTAGTCAACCGTCATCATCACAACAAACAATTTCTTTTCATAAGGAAACACCTATTAATCCAGCAGCAAAAGAAAGCGTCAACAAAGCTCTTGTTCGAACGTGCGCAAAAGACTATCGCCCCCTAAGCATAGCTAATGGTGAAGGATTCGAAGAACTGGCGCAATGTTTAGTTAATCTTGGAGCCAAGTATGGCAGTGTCAGTGTTGCCGATTTGTTTTTGCATTCTTCTAATCTCTCGCGACGATTATTGCCCGAAATGTATGAAGAAAAAAGGAACAAACTTTTGCATTGTTTAAGGAACAAATCCATACTACCTTGGAATTTTTATGCCATGTGGCTATTACATGCGACCACTGGACGGATCCACATAACCAGCGAAGTTATACAGGTATAAATTATTCGTTTGTTGATGCCAATTTTGTAATGCATACTGGTACACTGTGTGTTGGCCAATACAACGAGGATACACATCATGCCTACAACATCGAAAATGACATTTTGGAGAAAATGGAATCGTATTCGTTTTCATTGGAATCACGTGGTTTCAGATACGTCATGACAACCGACAATGATGATAAGCTTGTTTCTGGAGTTTCCCGAGTTTTTGATAGAATTTCTTGTGCCTGTCATGACTTGCAATTAGCTGTCCAATATGGTCTTCATAATAGTCCGCCTCCAATCCAACATCAAATTTCTATAGTAAAATATTTCAAGAAAGCTGGACAGAACAAGAATCTCAATACCTCTCTGAAGCAGGATGTTGCCACAAGGTGGAACTCTACCTTGATCATGTTGAATTCATTTGTCACCAATTACAACGAAATTAAGCTATATTTGGTTAATTCGAACGAATGTCTGGAAGAGATTGCTGCTATTGAACTTCCTATTATTAATGCGATCATTACTTGCCTGACGCCTTTTCTTGATGCTACAAATCTGATGAGCGTCCAACAAAATCCTACACTTCATTTAGTCATTCCGATTTTTTCGCGATTGCAAGGCAAGCTTAACAAAATACTCGTTGGAGATGCGAAGTCTTTGGCTCAAGTTCTTCTAGATGGTATCATTTCATTGCAACTTTGCTCGATCCTCGATTTTCTAACGACCACAAGTACATCTCCATACAAAACCGTAAAGTGGCGGAGAAGTTTGTACGGGAGGCCTTGATGATGATGTCACGAAATAATGAAGAACCAGTTGCTCCTCATCCCAGGAAGCAATACAAAGGCTCCTTTTTTGATTCAGATAGTGAAGAAAAAATTGATTGCATGCTGCAAGTAGCCAATCCTGATTTCAGTGCTACTAAGAAGGATGAATATTCACTTTACCTAATAGAGTGTTCCGCACTAAATTTCGACATTTTAGCCTTCTGGAAAAATGCACCTTATGCAAAACTGAAGCAAATTGCTCGATTCTATTTGGGCATCCAAGGCTCCGAAACAATTTCCGAGGTCACGTTCAGCTCTGCAGCCCTAACAGTCACGAATAGACGCAGTTCCCTCGACCCCCCGCACGTTAATGAACTTTTGGTTCTGCGAAATTGAAATAAAGTATCTTAATCCGTTTATTGTATTCTACAATTTATTTTTGTTAAATTTACTTTTAAATTCATTATTTTCTTAATACCTGTAGTTTTCAGTACCGGGACTAAAGTTTTCGGGACCACTTTTCTTTTCGGGACCAAAAACTTGAGGTCCCGCAAAGGTCTAGCCGATATGTGATGTTGCTACAAATCGTGTTGAAACAATGTGGTCACAATCAAAGAACCAACTTTAGGTGATGAATGGAACCATTGTCCCATGTTGTTTGCTAATCTCGATGAATCCCTTCTGGAAAAAGCTCTTTGCGTTACATGGTATGCAATTTGAATATTGCTTTGGTACATGAAAGTAATAAAAATGGTTACAGATAATTTAAAACAGCTATAGATACTGAATTGCTCTGACATTACTAAACTTGAATGCGAAATGCTATAACTTCCACAGTGTATTTGTACACAGCTATGTACGCGCGAGGAATTGAACGTAGCAAATTAACAACCAATCAGATTGCAGCAGCGATTGCAACACATTAATTAAACGACAAACACGTCACAGACGTCATTTTACAAGGCAGTAAGTTGCCTTTAACATTATTAATACGTAAAAGCGAAAAGCCAGTTTCACCAGGTCAAATTTTTTGCCGATTTTGGCAGATTTCGTGAATATAAACGTTTTATATTATTCAAACACATTTCGTAATCTTTATAAAATGAATTTTAATCATTTTTATGAAATTTTTGTTGCTTGATTATAAGAATTAATCGAAGTTTTATTTGTTTCTAGTTATGTACACGGATGTGTACAATTGACATCCTAGCCCTATATTCTTATACATTTTAAATTTAACAGTTACGTTCTTTTCAGTTAATTTATGGATGAAAGTGCAACGCCTGGCCCCTCTAGGCCTCGAAGAAATGCAAGTTTACCATATGCTGAAGATTTTTGGTATAATTTGGATGCTAATGAGAGTGATTTCGAAGACCTTCAAAGTGAGTTTTTTGAATGAAATTGATATTCCTCAAAGTGCCTCAACGACTTTTGAGCATAATATCGGTATGGAAAACATGGAAGAGGACAAGGAAAATATTGATTCCGCGCCTACACCAGCCAAAAAAAGAAGAGTGGCCGGAAACAAAAGACAGCAATAATGGAAGAGAATGGATGATTTCACGTTTACAAGAGATACTTCAGCACCAGATCCTGCTGAGTATGACCAAGATTTTTCTGATATTCAACAAAAATCTTTATCTGCGAGGTTTTTTGAATATTCTTCTGTCCAATTAATAGAACAAATTGCCAAAAAGTCAACACAGCGTCTTGTTACAGCAGATGATCTGGTCCCAATGAATTTTGCAGATATTTTACGCCATTTCTTAATTACTATTCAAACATCTCTACTTAGACTACCCTATCTGGGTCATTATTACGAGGGTAATTCGACAATTGGGAGCTTGAAAGAAATAATGGAGCGTCGTAATTATTATCAGATCAGGAATAACATGAAATGTGTGTACGATGACGACGTTTCTGAGGATGTCAAACACGATGATCCTTTGTGGAAAGACCAACCAGTAATAGAGAGTATACAGAAGGCCATGTTGAAGATTCCCTGTGGCCATGGAGATCTTTGTGTAGACGAACAGATAATCCCTTTCACAGAAGGCATGCCTTTGAGTACAAAAATCGTTATTAAAAGTAAGCCCCATCCATGTGAACTGAAGTTGTACGCAATATCCAAACCCAGTGGCGTAATGCTTAACTTTTTGTCTTATTGTGGATCTAAAACCTTCGCAGAAGAACACCGTAACTTGCCCCAAGGCGAAGCAGCTGTTGTATCTCTTTTAGAAGGTGTGAACACCGGTACTGTCATCCATCTGGATAGGTTCTTCACAGGAGTTTCTTTAGCCGAAAATCTTCTCAAACGTGGATTTCGAGTCACAGGCACCATTATGAAGAATCGATTACCAATAAATTTGCGTGGAAAACTTCCGGACGAGAACGA
>CABFPE010000001.1:3941519-3954706 GCA_900660155.1 Hofstenia miamia
ACAGCGTCTTGTTACAGCAGATGATCTGGTCCCAATGAATTTTGCAGATATTTTACGCCATTTCTTAATTACTATTCAAACATCTCTACTTAGACTACCCTATCTGGGTCATTATTACGAGGGTAATTCGACAATTGGGAGCTTGAAAGAAATAATGGAGCGTCGTAATTATTATCAGATCAGGAATAACATGAAATGTGTGTACGATGACGACGTTTCTGAGGATGTCAAACACGATGATCCTTTGTGAAAGGTCCGACCAGTAATAGAGATTATACAGAAGGCCATGTTGAAGATTCCCTGTGGCCATGGAGATCTTTGTGTAAACGAACAGATAATCCCTTTCACAGAAGGCATGTCTTTGAGTACAAAAATCGTTATTAAAAGTAAGCCCCATCCATGTGGACTGAAGTTGTACGCAATATCCAAACCCAGTGACGTAATGCTTAACTTTCTGCCTTATTGTGGATCTAAAACCTTCGCAGAAGAACACCGTAACTTGCCCCAAGGCGAAGCAGCTGTTGTATCTCTTTTAGAAGGTGTGAACACCGGTACTGTCATCCATCTGGATAGGTTCTTCACAGGAGTTTCTTTAGCCGAAAATCTTCTCAAACGTGGATTTCGAGTCACAGGCACCATTATGAAGAATCGATTACCAATAAATTTGAGTGGAAAACTTCCGGACGAGAATGATGTGCCCCGTGGTGAGTCTCAGTTGTTTGTGAATGACTCAGAAAATTTGGCGCTCACAATCTGGAAAGACAGCAAAGCTGTGTATATGTTGAGCTCTGCACACACATTGGAACCAAAAACCACATGTCTTCGTTGGATGAAAAATCAAAATAAACGCAAGAGGCTTCCTCAACCTGATTCGGTAAGCCAATACAACAAACATATGGGTAGAGTCGATTTGATAGATCGCATATTGACTATATATCCACATTTTCAATACCGAACCAACAAATGGACCATAAGGATATTTCCATATATGGTCATGCTTGCATGTGCTAACATCTGGTTTAAAAATGCCAAATCTGGAAGATTTTTTGATCATGGAATGGTCCTTTCAGATATTCTTCATGCAGAAGCTAAGAAATGGGAAAATGCAAATGGCATACTTCCCAAAGATATTATGAGTTACTCGCGGACTCCACTTAAAGGATCCAGAATTAGCCATGATCATTTGAGTTACTCGCGGACTCCACTTAAAGGATCCAGAATTAGCCATGATCATTTACCAATATTTGTACCTGGCAATTTTGCAAGCAGATGCAGAAACTCCAAAAACGGAAGGCCATGTCCAGGGCGTTCGCGATGGATATGCAAAAAATGTGACATTTATCTGTGTATGACACCTAAGAACAACTGTTTTAATGATTTTAATTCGTGAATTGATTACAGTATTTTTTTGCTTCTTGAATTTTTTCTTTGAATAGTTCTATTAGAGGTCTTGGGTGTCAAATGTACACAGGTGTGTACATCCGTAATAAACACCCCCTTTTGCAAATTAGTTTTTGCGACGATTTAATATCATTTTAATCCTATATTGTAGCATAAATATGAATAAAAATATTGAAAAAATAGAAATTTACGAAAATTACACTGTGGAGGATAATGCCCACCAATTAATGATCACATTACGATTCTTAGAATTTTTGGGTCCCAATATTAGAATAGTAGTTGGCGCCTCCGGTTACTCTGCCTGAAGACGAAACACCATTTGCTACCAATTTTTAAAATAAATCCTAAAAACTTTAAGAAATAAATCCCAAATTCGAACAATTTCCGTTTGCAATAAAAAAAATGTGAAATACCACGCACAGATCGACATTCTCGTTTCAAATTTACGGTCAGAAAATTTAAAAATTTTTCGCTCTACTATGTCTGTTCTCTACAGTTGTTTGCAACAATTCATAAGCTCAAACCCTACTGTCATGACACATTTCTATGGGTCCTGTTAGAATAAAAGAAAATTATGTGTCCAATACATTTTAATCGCGCGCTATTGCTTATACCACTTCTGCTTGTTGAATTCCAATAATCAAAATTTAAATGTACTAATTTCATTATGGTTGCTGATGTAAGAAAATAAATAAGTAATTATGTTTTATGGACTAGTATTCTCACTAAAATTTCGTTTTTTAATTGGAGTGACCCAAAAGCAAATACGGTCATAATACGGTTAAAATAAAGTCAAAATTAGCACTGTTCAAAAGTATACTCAAATACTGAAATAAAGTTAAACGTATACCAAGGTTTCTTAGCAATTGGTCATTTCGTAGAAATTGTTGTGCACTGTGATAAACCAGTGGCGGTTCGTAGTGAGCATAAGATGGTGGGTTAACCACTGAAACAGAAAAAAACAGGCTTCTTTTCAGCGTTATATGTGTTAATAGTCTTACAGGATGCCAAAGCATGCTAAAACTCACAAGGTGAAGATTATGGAAATGTCCGCAACTTTGAAACTGAGTTTATAGCTGATGTTACACGATGGGCTTTGTCCCGGAGCAAATGAACTAAGTTAAATGCTTTTTGGCGTAATACACAATAGACCATGCCCCGATAGTAATTACATATCTTGTGCCGGGGTAGATAAGAAATGTGTAAACAAAAGATATCATTTTACAACTTGGATGAAACAAAAACAGCTACGTTTCTACATTTCCATTCACAATGCAATTTTGTATTTAACAGATTCGCAAACTACAGCGCGAATCAAACAAATGCAGCCGCGTTTATTCATCTTGCCATATATATATATTAATATATATATATATAATATATTAAATGTAATACTAAAAGACTATGTTGCATCATTAATATTGACAGAATTGGAAAAATTACGTAAAACTTGGTGACTATAAAATATTTTATATTAAAGTTAGTAGTCTTGACTATTGAATGTCTTGTTAAGTAGGGTATTAAACAATGAGGAGTGCAGTATTATTTTTTAGGTAAAAACTTTAAAATGTGTGAAAGTAATATGCTAAATTACTACAGTAACTGTACTTGTTTTTCAAAATTGTAACAATTGCGCGTAGATGTAAATATATATTTGGAAATAGTAAATTAACCGATTTCGCTAATTTCACTCGAAATAGTATGAAATCAAATAGGTTAACACCAAAAATAGTAATTTGAGTCGGGTACAATAAATATAAGGTTAAATTTTAACAAACATTGCATTTATAATTTAGGGATGACGATTTTTACAAATGATGGAATTATTTTCTCTATCTTTTCTATTGGGTTTTGAAAATGTAATATCAGCGATTCTAAACACAGAATGAATTTTCTGATAAGCATATTGAACTAGATTGCTTTTTTAGTTTGAAAAAATCAAAACGTTGAACTAGAACATTAATACGATAAGAATTTCACTCATAATTCCCTTATGAAATACGCTTCATTCATATCAAAGGGAAAAGTAAATTACCCTAAAGTTTTAAGAAATCCCTGCTTCTAATTCATCAGCAATTTATTCTTCATTTTTTACTAATATATTTTAGATTATTTCGTTTTTAATTGATATCTATTTCAAACATGCTAAAGCTGAGTAATGCTATGTTATCAACACATTTAGAGAGCATTTCAACTTTCTTCCATTATAATTAACACTCCCGCGCATATGGAATATAACAGTGAATCATATTCGTTATTTTTTTGAATCAGTAATTGGTATGTTAACGACTATCTCCCTAGTGATAGGATAAACAAGTGGTTGTACATCAAAGAAATCATTGTCTGAACATTTGATCAAATTGATGCATAACAAACACTCGTCTTCACCCTCCTAAATTTTGATAGATGCATCAAAAAAGCAGACATCGAAAACATGCTAGCCTGAACACACATTAAAGTATAAATAATGTCAATATAAAAATCCCGATCCCATGAGGTATGAAAGGATACACACTGTTTCAGAATTACATGTTATGGAAAGCAATACCTGTGTATAAGAAAACCCTTCATTGCAATTATGATTGAAGTAAAATATTGATTCTTTGGAATTGATCTGAAGCTCAGTTGTCATACGCGAAAGCCAGTCCATATGATCTATTAAGGTTTCCACAAATTTCAATGTGTAATCTTCATCATTGAAAAGGCCTCTTTTGCAAGTAAATAACAAGTGTATTCCCGTTGAATTAGTCATTGATTTTTTCAAACGACCGCCGTGGTGATCAAATTTGGTTTTCTTATCCAATTTCATCTGAACAGCAGTTTCTTTTAGCTAAACCAAAATGCGTTTGAACAAAAAATCCATTCCAACAGACATCTTCTTCAATTATATTTCATTGATGACATGTAATAAATTAGTTAAATATTTTTTTATTTTTACACTTATAAATGATTAAAATCAGAAATTTTAATATAAAAAATAGAACGCATTCTCAAATTTATAGTTTAACTAGATTACCTTAACCCAAATACTTCTGAATTTTTTTCAAAACCTGTGAACGTTTCTTCAAAATATATTTAACGCTTATAACTCACACACTAAGATATTTAAAATCTGAAAATACTATAAGATAGAAAATTATCTCCTCTTTCATTTTCGTTTTAAATTCTCGACCTGTGGCGAAAGAAACAAACGCGCCTGAATTAGCTTCATAGTTTTCTTCAGCAAGCAAAACATTTGAGGGTAGTTATTGTTCCCAATGCGCATTAGACCGCCTCATTAACTGAACAATCTCATTGAAAAAAATCCATATTTTATGCAGAGGCAAGAATATTTTTTGCAACAGTCTTCATTATAACAAGAGCGGACACAAATCCATAAATGTATCAATTAAAGGGTCTCAATATTTCTTAAGTATTAGATAAATTTGTTCAAAAATATGGACGAAGCGGGCTGATACTTTAAAGCAATGCTAGTAAAATTAGAGTTAATGAATTTATGTAGTAAAACTAAACGCTATTAAGCAACAATTGTGAATTAGAATTCTAATATTCGTGGTTATTTCATGAATGAATGATTTCATTCATTGTTCAAAGCAATTAGATACTAATCCTTCTCTCAATAGATGCCAAAAAATGAAAGTTTCATGAATGTCAATAACGATAATTACTTTTGAAGAATTAAAAGTTAATCAGCGAGATTTGAACGACATCAGGATAGACGTCTAATTTTCATCTGAACGAGTGCATTTACAAGTACTTGTGTATCAGAGTTTGACATGGACCGAGAATTTAGGCCTATTTTAATAAAATTTGTAAAAAAAATTCTAATTTTTTGGTTTATTACACCAAAATTTGGTATACTTTTAATAAAGTCTACACAATGAAATTGAAGATTCTAAACTGAAATTTAGAAATGATACTAATATAAATCTTCAAATTGAAAGTATTATTTTTAAACACATGTTTATAACTTATATAGAATTCACTGCATTTGCATTGACTTGTGTGCAGTGTTGCTTAATAGTAAGTTTTTTTTAAATGTCGCTAATTTTTTTCCAATACTTCGACCCCAAGACCTACCCGGCTCATGTTCATTGCTGACATGTATAAACAACAATAATAATTATATTTTCGTTTATACAAAAATAGAGTATTTGTTAAAAAAATTGAATGGATTGACTTAAATTATATATAATTCTGTTGTTTTGTCTCATTCAATTCCAACTAGAAAAATTGATTTTTTTAATTTTAAGTGCAACACTGCTAATTTATTTCACAATGAAATACATACAAAAACTATAGTTCTCATGCAAATGATAATACCGAACCGTAGGGTTTAAAATGGATTTTCAAAACCATAGTTTATCGGATTCGTTTTGCTACTAGTTATTAAGAACTTCAAACCTGGTTACAGTGCTCTTGAATATCATACACAGTCAAGTCTTCTTTAACAACGACTGCTACCGACTTTGGATCACATGTTAATTCAAGATTATTATTTTCATCACGTTTCAGTAATTCCTCGGTCTTGGCATTTTCAATAGTGTCGAGAACACCTGAAATCTAAAATGGTATTAAAATCTCGTGATTGGCTATATTTAAAAAGATATTAAAGAAACAAATCCATCAATGTTTAAGCAGTGTTCAGCATTTAAATGACATTTAAACTGTTTAAGGGGAAGTAGACCTCAAAAATATTTTGCTCATTCATGAACCAAACTTCAAATTCGAATATCGTCGATCTGTTGCTATGGTGATGACGGCCATATTGGATTTTTTAATAAGAAATGAAAAAGTGAAATTTCTAATTAATTAAAGATTTATTCATCCAAACTTTTTTATTCTTATGTGTTTTAATATACTTTATGCAACTACAACAGATATTCAAAGAATTAATCTGAAATATATTGGAAAACAAAAATTATCATGATTTTAAAAAATATTAATATCTTTCATGATATTCTGAAATCTGTGTCTTTAATAAGTAAAACAGGAAAAAACTTCGGTTATTGTCCCAAAGCAATTTCTGTGGAAATTTGGTGAAGATATTTCTATTACTTCTGAAGATATGAGCGTTTGAAATATAAAGTACTGTTTTGAGAATTGGAAGAATTTAACATCATTTTCATTCAATTTTGTCAAACCAGCGAACAAAACGATGAAATTAAATATTTTATTTCGTTTTTATTGATATATGGGTGGTGTCACTTTGAAATATAGATGCCAATGCTTCATTTCTAAAAATTCAATTAAACGTGTTTGAAATAGAGACATTCAAATTTTCTATTGAAAACCCGTGATGGGAATAATATTTTTTGAAAATCCCGGCAAGTTATTTAAGAGATCAACGATAGGCATTGATCATAGATGTTTTTGTAGATGATAATGATAACGAAACTCGATCAATGTCGATGAAATTAAACTAACTGCCCTTCAGAATTTGCACCAAATCAAGTAAAATTCATGCTCTACTATGTTCTACTATAAGATGAAATCTGCTCTTTATCAAATCATAAAAATTACCTGAAGTCTAATATCTTTAATATAAGGCGTATCTTTACTATGTATTAAGTCGAAATTGCCACACTTTAAAGTCCCACTATGACAACTAAGATTTAGAGTTTCGGCATCATAAACGAAAATATTAGATTTACATTGACGGGAATCTTTCACAATCTTAATTTCCTCAATTCTTTCGGGGCAATCAATTGAAAATCCCTTCGCTTTTATGTAATCAAGTAAAACATCTAAAAATAAAGATTTTAAGAAACCACATTTTCAAATTCAAATCAACATTTTAACAAACATATAATGGTCATGAAAACTTAAGTATAAAACGCTTACAAATATTAAGCTTTTAATGAATAAAATTGTAGCAACATTATCATACATTCATCATAAAAATTAATGCACAGTGCAAAGCATTTATACATGCGACATCAAGTACTCGTCGGTTTACCATAATCCAAGACTTGTCGGTTTACCTTATGATAAACCGGTAAACGTAATTAATTAGCCTAATAATTGTTCATATCAAAAACATGATTAAATGATGCTCACAACGAAAACTAGATTACAATTCAACACTAATGAGAGGAAGAAACGATTGTAAATCACTCGTGCAAGGTAACGTGGCTATATTATATTTCTAGTTTATATTTTAAACAGTCAAGAAACTTAAATTTGTTTCACAGTTGGAGATTGAATTTAGGTGAAAAAACAAAGTTAAATCTATTTGCAATTAAAATATTTGTGTTTTATGTTAGTAAAGAAATGCAACTCAAATTATAAAGCTGCCCTCAACGAAATTTAAAATTCAGTCACTCAATATTAGCATCCCGGACCCATGCGAACAATTTTCTAAGCTGAACGTTATAATACGTCGCTACAGGTCGAGACTGACAAAGGAAAACCTTAGTATGCAGTTGTGAGTTTCCACATCGTCCACACCTGACAAAATTTTGTCAAGTAAAAAAGTTTCCAGAAATTTCAATAAGCAAAAAACTTAACTAAATGGATAGCTTCAGTTTTAAGAGTCACATGGGCTTTTTGCATTGGTTTGTTGTTCATTACTGTTGATAAACTATCTGTAATAGTATTACTTAATAGCCGTTTACTGAGTTGTAACTAACAAAGTGGCCCGCAACAGTGAACGGATTTGTCACACCTTATTGAAAGGGAATGTTGCAATGCTTGGAGATGACATATTTTTGCAGAAATGTATGCTTAAGCCATTGTTTTGTAGTTAAATTATATCAAAGAAATGTGATGCTACATAAAACAGCGTATGCTGAAAATAATGAAAATCTTATAGGCCTATAATGAGATTTGAAATGAATACGTTTAATTAGAATATCATATAACATCAATAATGGGCGCAGCGAATAGATATGGGCCTTAGACTAGATTATCCACCTTGTTGAGTACAGCTGGGGAAACAATACTTACTACGTAAGTATCAGTATTAATTATTTAAGTAATAGTTTAGACTAAAATCAGACCCTTTGATCTGGTGCTATTACAGTGGACGGTAATAATCTCTACTGCAATAGATGAAATGTACTAAAATTAGCATGCACAATGCAAAATTACATAAGCATGTTTGAAAAAATTACCTGCCCATTATATACCATTATTTATAAAAAATTAGTGTGCAAAGTGATGAAGCCTACAAGATTGTCCTTGATATTTAGGTAGTTGTAATGCGAGACTTGTAGAACTGTGAGTACACTTTTTAGTTGAATTCAATATAATATTTCAGGTTAAAATGTTTGTATTTCTATGAGTTTGCAATGTACAGGGCGCCTAGTATAAAACCACAGGATTTTATGAAACTAAAGTGAGATAGGTGTCATCGACTATATCTCATTGGTGGATAACATATGTATTTCTTTCCAACCATTCTCTTTAGAAAATGACTGCACAATTGACTGATTTCCAACGCAGAGTTATTTTGCTTTTTAAAAAGGAACAACCTATTTTTGGCTTACAAAAGTGCACCGAAGTTCTTCCCAAGGTTTTTTCCTGATATTGCTACAAATCAGTTTTATGCTGTGTGTAATAAACTGAAGAATATTAGTATGGTCGCTGTCCAAATGCGTAAGATAGGAACAAGTGGTGATCAGAATGGCAATCACTTCAGAGAATAGTCCGAGCGGTCAGCACAGCATATTTCAAAAGGAGCAGTGTTCAATATTTTAAAGGAAAGAAATTTGAAATGTTATCCCAGAATCAAATGTCATAAACTCACAGCAAATCATAAAGAAACCCGAGTTTTAAAATCAACAGAACTTAATAACCCATTTCATATCAAAGTATTCACATGTATTATGCTAAAACAAAAATTTATTGTATGCGGACCATCTTGTGACACTGCATTTGTTCGATTAGATAACCATATAGTGTTCAAAGTTCAACAATACTTTACAGTCTTAATTCGGGAGAAGCTATCAAAAGCAAAAGTTGATGAATATTCCAATTTTAAAAAAATAAATTCAAATTAAATTTCAGCCTTAAGCATATCTAATGTTCTACAGCAATCAAAGATTTAATATTTAAGGATGACTTAGCTATTAGGTTCACAAAGTTCTTGATGATATTCAAAAATCAAAAACAATCGTCACTAAATTTAATTCACAGTAGTTTGACAAGGAAAATTATTGATTCAAGCATATTGGCGCTTTTTTGCTAAAAGCAGCGATTACTCTAAAATCAGAAAGGATTTCCATAAAATAGTAAAAAATCATCTTAGTGCAGGATCTAGTCTGACTTATATCCACGCCGTCCGTGAAGAGTTCATTAGCTTTTTCTAAAAATGATGCAATTTATATGTAATGACGTATTATAGTGACGAAGGACCTTCTTAAATTTCAACGTTGCTACCAGGTTTTTCATAGATAACAAGAAAATATAGTGAAATCTAGCAGGATGGCGCAAATATCCTTTGCTAGAAATTCCATCACAAAAATTGAGGGAAAGGATTTTACTCTTATAAGTGGATTTAATTAGTGAAATTTTAAAACCTGCAAACTATCGACAGAAGAATTCTCCAGATCGAAGACTCGATACGTGCCCTAGCAAATCGATTAGAAGATGCTCCCGATCTTCCTCTTAGACAACCTTTACATGATCCTGCAAACATTACTACGACTACCGTTACCGATCCTACGAAAACTATCAGCAGAGACGCTTTCACTGATGAAGTTGCCTTCAGTTGCTAAAATGGTATCAGACACAATCTCAAACAACCGCATCATCCCACGAGACCGAAGAGAATTGGAATTCCTCTCATTCATCTTCTCCGACTACTCTAACTTATCTCCAGACAACCAGCGACGACTCTCATACAGGATCCGTACATTGGTCTCCGCAACGCATTATGGCTGGACCAGTACCTCAAGGAACACCCGCTCGCTCGAATTACTGGACCTCGGAGTTGGAGGAACGTTTACCGCTCGGAATAACTCACGAAACTTTCCGTCTAGAAGGCCCTACAGAGGCAGAGGCAGTTAAATTGGCAACCAGAACCGAACTCGATCCTTCACTACCACAGGAACCTCCATGTAGTACGCCGTTGCACACGTTATGGGATGCTCCGGAAGATAATCTCTTTGTCCGTCTCTTTGATGATTCTATCTCCACTATCACTCTCGCATCGCCTCAGGTATTCTCCACTATTAGCACCTTGCATGTATCCGTACCTTCACACGAATTTTCATTTACACAACTTTTTAATTCTCGTTCTAACTCGCAAACTGAAATTAGGGAACTTTCAACTTTAGTACCATTAATTGATTTAAGTTTATTAATGCATATTAATAATCTCGCAGACAGATTGCCCTTATCCGCGCAGCAAAAATTTCTAGATTATTTTACAAGCATCTCAGATTTACCTCGAGCCATTATTACGTTACGAATTAATAGTTTTTTACATAAGTTAGGCATCCTAGACACTTCACAGACAGAGGATAATAATGCTTCGCAAAATGGCACAGACCCGCATCAGGACTCCATTATTGAGAATTTTTCTGAAAACATGCAACAAGAGGAGTTTATGGAATTATCCGATATTGAACATTGTGCTCTGGACCCAGCTCACGAACCGTCTTATTCTTTTCCACAAATTGAGCTAGATTGGGATCGGTTGTTTCATGAACTAAGTATTCAGGATAGATTTTCCTTTTTAAAAGCGCCTGTTATTTCATTGTCAAGATTTCAGCCTTTTGTTATTAAAAAGCCTTATACGTTTTCACCTCTAATCATGAAGCACCTTTTAAGCCAAGTTAATGCATTACTCTCGGCTAAAATAATTGAGAAATCATCCAGATCGCCATTCACATTTGGTATATTCGCCGTGCCTAACTCTAGGACCAAAGTAAGGATGGTTATTGACTATTCACCGATATCTCGTAATTGTACCCGACCGTCTTTCTATCTTTCGCCCAACGCTAGAGTTTTACAGTACCATGAGCCCAGTCCTAGCCATGTTGCCATAATTATAGACTTGTCAGCAGCATTTTATCACATTAACTTGCCAGTTTCACAACGATATAAAACAGTTTTTCTTGCGCCAGATGGCCAACGTTACAGTTTCTCTAAAATACCAATAGGTCTTCCGATAGCGCCTTTTCTTTGTCAAATGTTCGTAAATGCCTTGATTTTTCCTATTAGGAGATTTTGATCCTTAGCTTGGGGCCATATTGACAATATAACTCTCATCTTTCATCCACAATTTTTACCAGAAATTAGGACACATATTGACCTGTTGCAGCGCTTAGGTATCAGATTTGCCGAGGATAAGTGTAGTTTTTCACCAGTTTCAATTTTTGAGGCGTTAGGCTTGTTAGTTGATTTGCCACAACAAAAAGTACGTCTTACAACAGTTAAAGAATTTGTGCTCACCAAGTTGATTACTACGATTCCTTCGGTGTTGACAGTTAAACAGTATCAGAGGTGGTTAGGTCACTTGGCCTTCTCTTGGCCCATTATTGGGCCCAGGGGGCTGGTAAAACAACTAGTAGCTGACACAAAATTTAACGAGATTCGTAATTTGCTAATAATTCAATTTTTTTACCTTATGTCACAAAAAGTGCTTAGCTGGAAACGGCCTTTAGGACACGAACGATATCTGATTTACACAGACGCGTCTGACACACAACTAGGACTCACTTTTATCTCGCCTATGCATTTAAATTTACCACCACAGAATTTATCTAATAGACTGGATCACGCACTTGCAGATTTACACATTTACCAGAAGGAGATGATGGCGCATTATTTTGGATGTCTTGAAGCTTACCCCTCATCACGCATACTTATCAATTCGCAACCCTTGGCTTTGGCAGCACAAAAGGAAAGGTTATTTCTCTAGATCTACCGGCGGTGGCACAAGCAATCAATATTCTTCTACATTTCAAGCAGTTGTAAGTCGCACGGATTCACCTTCACGAATGGACTTTTATGATTACAGATTTTTATCTAGTGCTGATATCTAAACTTTTCATTACTGCAATTTTGGATGTGTAGTGTATAAACATGGGTTAAAAATTGTAAACAATTTAGTTCGTTTTATATTTTTGTATCAAACAGTATTGGAATAAATAAATAACAATACATGCCCAGTAGGCATGCGCCTTGGCAAATGGAAATCAGTCACGAACACTCTTATTAAAAAGGAGCGGTTTCCGAGCTGGCTTGAACGCATTGAGGCCGAAATCTTATGCCAAACAACGTTGAATTGTGCATACACTTGGTGTTGGGGTAATACCGGATATTAAGCGGGGACTGTATATATTTAATATTGCAAAGGCAGTGACCACTACAGTAGTCACAAGAAAACAGCATAAACACATAATATATTGTTATAATTCAAAAACAAAATAATTACTCAATATACTCAAAAGAATATTTTGTAATATAGATGTTGTATGTATAAGTCACAATAAACTTTACTAAATTTCCCTAATTTTAAAACTCCAAATTTTCATAGTAATCGAAACTTAGTTATAAGGGAAGCAAAATCTAAGAAAAATGATAGAGGAATATTAAGATTTGAATAACTAGGTACAAAAAATCTACATATTTTATACATCTAAAATAAATTCACAGATATTGGCGTCTTACACAAATAACTGTTATTAAACGATGAAAATATTGTCGGCAAATTTAAATGATGAATACTAAATGACGCGGTAAATCTAATGCATGTTAAGAAAACATGAATATAACACATTATAATAAAAGAACGCCATTCTTATTTCGTACATTAACCCGGATTACATTAATTG
>CABFPE010000001.1:3963250-3986240 GCA_900660155.1 Hofstenia miamia
CCGAGCCGAGCTTAGAAATTACGGTTCGTTGACAAGTCTGATCTATGCACAGCATTAGATTATTAAAAATATGTAGTATTATGATGTTGAAATTTATTGGAGACTAGTTGAGATGATTTCAACATTCATCTTGTATGAATATAAGATCTGGCAACTATAAACAAAACCGGGGGCTTTTTCTTATTGTCTTAGAAGTGAGAAATTTTTAACTTTATTTTGGGTTGAAGTTAAATGCTTGGAATCATTTAGAAAATAGTGGCATGGGAAGAAGTGCTTAGATAAAACAACTTCTTTCTAGACATACATCTTTGAAACAGAAACGACACTACCCAGTGTTTTGGAAGATGGCTTTTATAACATGTTCGAGTACTCCTTGAGAATAAATTTTCATCTGATGCTTCAAATACGAAAAATTACGAAATAGAACATAATTGGAAGTATATGTAGCTACTGAATGAATAATGAAGGAAAAGGGCTTATAAGTCATTTTGACCTATTGTCGCGTTTCTAGTGCTAATTTTAACTTGGGTGTGTGTACATGATATGTCTGCTTCATAAATACATTTCATACACAAGAGCTGAGATCAGGGTTCGGGTACAGGCCTTGCACAACCACATATCATTTTAGTGTTATGATCAAATGCGATAGAAGCGATAATACTTTCACATGCATACAATTGGTACAAAACTTTGTCCAAACATTCAATCTAAACAACATCACAACTTCCTTCACCTTTGTTGTCTTAGAACCCAATGGGATTTACTTCGAAAGAAGCAGAAAATTGAATTGACATTTCAATGGTTTAACAAACTAATTTAAGAAATGCTATAGATATTAAGAAATGTTGCAAGTTGAAGTAAAACGGTTACCTAAACCAATTTATTTTAGCAAATGCTGCGCTATAGGCGAGGTGTTAATTGTGCTGCAACTCGAAAGACTGTGATTGCAGTAGGCATTGATGTTACTAAAACGTAACAAACACAAATAGAAACCTTAACAAACATAATATATGACGTGTTATTACTTTGAAGCGTGATATTATCCAGGCTAGGACACCGAGTCTGTCAGGGCTTTGAGTGCACTAGTCACAGGATACACTCAGGTTCCAAGTGCCGCAATTATACCTGAATTTATACAAAAATGTCCAAATCTACTAAAAAAAATTGGTAAAATTAATATTTTTACAAGATGATAATATTGCAAATGGCATCTTAAAACGAAAATATAGGGTTGTCGCATAAGTCTTTTCCAAAAATATTTTTTGATGAAATAATAGTTTTATAAGTTTTTCTCTGAAGCTCTTTTGACAAAATAATGGTACAGTCACTCGACTTAGAATTGCATAGTATTAATGAATAAAATCGATTTACTCAACAATGAACTTAAGCCAAGAAAATGTACATGCAATTATGTTTTACAACTGGAAGAGAGGATTAAATTCTGAAAAGATGGCAGCAGAGATGTGTGAAACTCTAGGTTCTAATGTTGTGACATCAAGAACATGCAGAAATTGGATCACGAAATTTGAGAGTGGAAATGAGAAGCTGCAAGATGCTGAACGTTCTGGCCGCCCGTCAAATGATTTCTTAAATGAGGAAATTAAAGAATTCATTAGAAAAGACAAGCATGCGTCATCCCGAGAAATAGCAGAAGTGTTAGACGTACATCACAGCACTCTTTGTAGACACTTACGAGATATGGGAAAAGAATAGGGTTTTGTTTAACATTTGTTTAATAAATGAATAAATATTGTTTGTTCAAATATATGTTTGTTTATTAGCAAAAATATTAACTATTTACTGACTTAATTTTTCGGAAAAGACTTATGCGACAACCCTATATATATGCATTAATTTATGCCAAGGTTAACATAGACGAAAAAAATAGTCACGCCATAAGTTGATCAAAAACGTCCGATGAAAAATAGCGTATTTGATTCTATTGAATTTTCCAATAACTCAAATAAATATTTATTGAAAGCAGATATCGGAACAGGTAGAAATAAAATGTGAAATTTAGAAATCAAAATGCGAGGCCAAGTTCCATAAAATGAAACTAATTTACATTTTCAATTAATTTTATACAATGTGCAACTTGGCATTTATTAAAATTCTCCTCGTTCCCCTCTTATTAGTAATCTACGTTAAACTACAATTCCTCGAACTAATATATTTTACGATAACACATAAAAATAAACGAAAATGAAATGAAATCAACTGACATCTACTCAAGCATGCATTGGTTCAAATGAATACTGGGATACGGAATAAAATGTAAGTGTGAAAATACTAAGCTAAGGCTTTACTATTTTAATACTTTAAACTAATGCATTAAAAAAAGAAACACCATCGGGAATTTAAGCGATATAATTTAAAATAAGATCGGGTGTCAACCCACTGGTTATTTTGCTACAGCCGATTTCGTTAATAAATGTTTTCATCAATACTGGAGCTACAAACTCCTATAAATATGTTTTAATAAATTTGCAAGAAAATATTGTTCAACAATTTTTAACGAACCCAAAAAAATTTTAATCCCAAAACCTAGCATTATGGTAGACATTCAACATTATATTTTTCATTATCAACTGGAAATCAAGAAAACA
This sequence comes from Hofstenia miamia, assembly GCA_900660155.1. Classification (NCBI taxonomy): domain Eukaryota; kingdom Metazoa; phylum Xenacoelomorpha; order Acoela; family Hofsteniidae; genus Hofstenia; species Hofstenia miamia. Next base: position 3,965,857 of record CABFPE010000001.1, read on the forward strand.
TGCTTTAATCCAATAAATAGTACTAAAATGAATCTAAACCAAGCTAAGGGTACACAAAAAAATTATATTTTAAATTTATTTATTAACTATGAATCATAATTGGCATTCAGGGAAATGTATTTAAAATTTCAAAAACTTTTAATATGTTGTTAATGGATTTTTCTTACTACTGCATGATAAGAAATACTAAAATTCGGTCCTTTTATCGTATGAAATAGAACATATCGTAACCCTTTTTCTCAAAGGATTGCAAGATTTCAATTCCATATAAAATCTGCTTCAAAGTGAAATTTGGAGTTAAAACCTCTTCCAGAAAGACATCATAAATATTATCTAATTGTTGAAACACTTTAGAATAATTAAATATAAATTTCAAGATTATAGGAATTTGATATGGATATATTGGATAGATATTGTTTGCAAATCCAAAATATAAAAAATTATTCTAAACAATCTATGCAGTGTATATTAAATGAGCCTGCCCAACAGGATTTGTTTAATAAAACTGAACAAAGCCTACAATTGCAGCAATTCAAACTGATAAATTTTTGAAAAAGACAAAAATAGAAAATAAAACGTAACAAGGCTTCTGCAGTATTGAGAAAACGTTTACTATGTCTAAGGTATAGGAAGCTTGAAGCATTAAAATACGGAAATGAGAAGTTTTTCAAAAATTCTTCACTACTAAAATTTGAATATTCATAAATCAAAGGTAAAGGTCACCACTGCGTGGGGAACGTCCTTTACACCTATATGAATTTCTTCGTAAAAACATAAAAAATTATTTACGATTATATTGTTTATCATGTGAATGAGACTAAAATACTATTTAGTGACTAAATTCAAGCTTAAAATTTAAAACTGAAGATTTGAATTGAACGCAGGCGCGGTTTTAGGGGGGGGGACGGCCACTCCCTTTCAAAAACGGTCTAAACGTTATATGAAATGCCGGACTTTATATGTGATTATTGCGATAAAAATAATTTTTTAGTGTTTTTCATGCAATAGAAACAATTTTCCCAAAAATTGTTTGCTCTTCCATCAATAAAGGGCGTCACAAAAAGACTAACTTTCATGTGTATAAATGTAAACCCGAAATTTTGTGCGAAAAACATCATAAATCGTTGACATTTTTGCAAAATATAAATAGATTTATTTTGTATAAAGTGCAAATATATAATCGCTTTATAATATTTTTAGGAAAAAAATTTAAACCGCCCCGGTTCAAAACTTTCTAGGACCGCGCCTGATTAAAGGAAGTAGTAAGTTTAAATCTATGTGATGACATTGTCCAACTATGCATTCTGGCTTAAAAATCTACAAATCAAGATGAGCAATTCACCTTGGAGTCAATTAACCAAGAGGTGGACAAACAACATAAAGTGAAAGTATTGACCGGGAACTGTATTCCTATAGAGGGAAATCTGCTATTCAGTATTTATTTACTCGATTCAGTTTATAAGACTAGTATGTTCATTAACTAGAATTGCAAAAGAAGTCATTCTTCAACATGACTGATCGCTACCTACAAGCGTGGATTGGAAATTTCAAGTTCTACAACAATGAATTTTTACATAAGCCCAACATAGTAGTTGAAACAGTTCTATTTCTTCGGTTTACTTTCTCTCAGCCCAGTGTCATCCCACATTTGAAATCTTAGACTTGTATCAGATAAATCTGAATCATCAAAACTTTTTGAACTTGTTCTGATTGTAGACGTTGTTGAAAAAATATACAGCCCAATTGCTTAATGGAGAGCTATAAAATAAATTATTAAAAAGTTTATTTTTTGCAAGATTTAAAATTGCTGGAGTTGATAATATATTTAAGGCTCTAAAAATCTCTACAAAAGAGAAGCAATGTTGAGCATACCAACAGGTGTCATTAATGTATAAAATGCCTTAAAAGTCGATAGAAGGCCCTTTCTAAAGGCTTCATTAGTTACGAAGGAAAAAATAAAATGCCTGTGGAACAGACTAACTATAATTATGAAGTTAATTCCACACCTAGAAGATGCCAAAATATAATTCATACATTTTCAATACTGGTTATATATGATTGAGTATATAGAAATGTAAAGGCCCAAGACCTTGTGCTAGCATCTCGTAAAAAGTGTGCGCAATGGCATTTTATTGCGACTGAGGGGGCTTCAAATACAATAGGCGACAGGCCTGTTAGAAATAACACACTAACTCAAGTACTACTCTAAAACGGGATGATGCAAACGCTGTTACTTAAAACACAAGAGTTTGAAACGAGTTTAAAAAACAAATTATTGTGCGATTGAAGAAACGACTGTACGCTATTAATTAAAGTCTAAGAATATAGGTAAAGGCAATAAACGGTATGCAATAATCGCACTTGAAAAGTAGAAGTAGAAGAGGTCGGGGAATTAAAAATGAAATTGTTTACATTGTCTAAGAGATAAATAAATGTGACAATTTCTTTAAAATATTAAATCGGTCGATTTAGCAACTTAAATAAATAATGGTAACATGGTTTGCGTGAGATTTTAGTAGGAAAATTATAATGAACAATGTCGGAAGAACTTACAAGTGGAATGTACTTGGAGGAGGTGTTAACATGGTCGAGTGAGATTCCTTTTTGAAGTCGTGCGCCTGCTCTGACGGCCAGTAGCTGTACTTTGAGTTTATTCAGCATACTGCGAGATACAACAGCTTGCGTTTCCCGCAATGTACTCATAGAAATGCAAACAAAACGAAAGCGGCTCCTAATGAAATACAGACGAACATCTCACTGTACTACACGAACGGTGGCAATGCCAAAACATTGCGCAACCACGGATTCCCTCATTCCAAACAACAACAACAATAAGCGTTTAACTGTAATTCAACGTTGGTAACACATAGCCAATAATGAGTTACTTTAAGTTTGGTGAAGCGAGCGCGCTATCTCAAAAGAGAATAGTAAATGGGAACGCATTATTTAACACTCCTATCGCCAGTAATAAAGACAAATGCCAATGATCACACGCTATCGGGTAAATAGCACGCCGATCGATTAGATACAAATCACTCAACTATTCCACCAGGGAGTTTAACAACAGGGAAACATTTTCAAAAGTTTCCACCGATTCAATGACCCTAGAACACAAGCACCCCATTCACAAATATCCCAATTAAACCATCCAACAGAACAAAGCTCTGGATAGAGCGGTATTTGGGTTGATTAATAAAGAGGCCTAACAAAAATTTTTTTAAGAGTTGTTACTTGTTTTCAAAAGAAAACAACCTTGTTGTTAACAATTTTTCATGATGACCTTATAAAAATAATGGTGGGGCCTATTTATCCCATTAGACCTTTCACTTGGGATATAGGGATTAATGGTGTCAATTAGGCTCATGTAAACATTAGCGGGAATTATAGTTCCCGTTCGAATCGAAAGGGTTAAAGGTAAAACCTTTGGAATAACAAACAGAACAAATTCCATTTCAAAAACAATATATCCACCAAATTCTTGATACTTCTGACTTCAAGAATCTTAAATCATTTCACTCAACTTTCGAGTTTTGCGAATGATTAACGTTATTAAGGAGTTAGGTTACATTTGGTAATGCAGTCCTCATAACCAATCCTTGAAAGACAGAATTTTCAACAAACAACTAATCAATTGCGATTTACTAGAAATTCATAAAGACCATTGTCAACAATTTCATAATCTCACAATTAAAAAACTGAAATAATTATGTCAGATCCAAAAAAGATATCGCAACCTCATTGAATTTTCAGGAATTTATTGCAATACCTATATGTAAAGAGATTGTGCATGAAAAAAGACAAAACTGATTCAATAAACTATATATTATGCAATGAATGATTAGGGACCAAAAAACAATGTCATGTTTCAAGACAGAGAAGCAAGAAGTATACAGATGAGATCATTGAGGTTCATTTCATTGCAGTAATAATCATTAGCAAAATATAAATGATGTCCAAACATTAAATATTTGAGAAATAACAGGATGTAAAGACAGTTCATAACATTTGAAATTTGATAGTAAATTAAAGAAAAAAAGTGCTACTAATGCAGCACCCAACATGCACAGAGGTTAAAAAGTGAAGCTCACTGTGTAGGAAGAGCAGTTGGTGTAGTCTTCGATGGATCCATTGACACGATCTCCTGATCCCGACGAGAGACGAGCAGCAGGTAAGACTACTGAACCGGACGAAGCTGCCATCCCAAACGAAAGAATGTCTGGCGCCTAAATATCCACCAATGGTAAGAAGCGTACTCATTAAACACATTAATTAATCATTTCGCCACTAAGGAGGGAGAGCGGAGGCATTTCAACAAGACATCCTCTCCAAAAATTAAGCGAAATGGCTTGCAATTGCAAAAGAAACTATTAATAGTACTTAACACACAGTGCATTATGTTTTTCTAAAACCTCATACAAAGTCAGAAAACAGAAAAACTCAATTAATGCACATTTCCTTATTGGAAAGAGAGTGAATACATTGACATGATTTGAAATTCTTTTTTATATGACAGGTAAAACATGTTGGTTTACTTTCCACGCTTCCATCTCCGACGAAAATTCAACAATAGCAATATGAATTATTGAATTGCAGTCTGCTAAAACTTTGTCTCTTTGTTTTATTAACACCAAATTAACACTCTTACAAATCTCAAAACCTCAACCTTATAAATCATAGTTACAATCAGCAGACGAGTTTTAATTCCTTCATTTGCAACAAATACCCACTAATTGTTGACGAAATTAAAATGTATATGTTAAACACAAATAGACAATTAAAAATATTTCAAATGCACAATATATATATATATATCAGAGGCGTAGCTAACCCATGGAATTTAGGGGGGGGCAAAGAAAATTATTTAGCAATTTTATTGCAATGTTCTAATAAGCTATTTACTATTATCTCTGAAGGAATGGTGATCTCCACTATAGCTACGCCACTGATATATATATATATATATATATATTTGCAACTATAGCAGAATATTGTAGGAAAAATATTTGAATACAAACGCAAGCAAACGTAATGGAATAGTAAAAAATAATCAAAACCAATAGTTCATTATTTCATTACTAGTGCAGATTGTCCTCAATGTTAACATCCAGTCCATGACTGCAGCTCAAAACGATCTTTATATGGATCAATGTTTGCAGGCTCTTTATAAATTACTTTTTGTTCGCTCAACTGCTTTTCTGATCCAGCTAATTTTACTTGAAAAGTCCTAACTTATTTCCTCTCTGAACTTGTAGGAAGTGCGATTGGAGATGGTATATTGAACAATGTGTCTTCAATATGTATTTTGAAATTTTACTTAAAATTATCCAATATTTTCGAGAACAGAATAAGAAAATTAGATATAATCTAACGATTTCAGAATTCATCCAGATACATACTGTATATCTGAATATAGTATAGTTTTTTTTCAATTAAATGCGTCCTGATTTCGTAATTTACTAGTGACATTCGAAATTTTGCAACTTCAGAATATGAAGATAAATTAAAAACTGAACGACAGCATCCTAGCTAAATTACTCAACAAAATTTACAGTCAACATTAGGTGTTCCAAAATCCTAACATCTTATAAATATATTAGACCTGATAGATTGTCTGGGAAACATCAAAAATATAAAATTCATAAAAAATGTGTTGTATATATTTCCACATTTCTGTTTCAATCAGTGTTTGAATCTAATAGCTTTGCATTCTAAAGAGCAATTTTTTACCATCTAAACAATTTTCAACACACATAAATTTTTTACAGATTCCAGATCACCTTTTTCTGTTAAAAATAACATAAATCATACAAGTGGGATTCAAACAGTTCAAATTTTCCAAACTTTCATTCATTCACCTGTTTTTTTGTTGAAATTAGAGAAAAAGCAGTCTAAAAGTTTCATGCATGTCATGAATGCAAGGCGCCATCATTCATAAAAAAAGGTGAAACAGTGGGAGGCTTTGATGATAACAGCAAATTCAATGTCATGTTATTTACTGTTAATTTGTTCATATGCTTTCAATATAAATATTCACACTCCAGTGCACGGAATACTAAACAGGTTGGGGACTTCAGGGACCAGGTGAGTCATGGTTACACAAACTGTTAATACGATTTCAATGTGGAAACTAATTTCTCTTCTATTTACTTAACCAATAGATTATATTGGTTTGCTTAATATTTATGGAGTCACTGTAAACACCATAATTGAAATCTAATGTTTAACCGTTGAGATTAAATAATAATTGAATAAATTTGTAAAATAAATGAAATCACATTATATTTTTGGAATTGCAAAATAAAGTGTTCAATTGGAAGAATGACATGTAATTTCATTTTCCTTTTTACATTTATATTTCCAGGAATTATGGCAAATTTTTATGAGATTCTCAACACCATTGAGTTTAATGGATTAATGAAGAACCTTGCACAACACATTGACCAAAACAAATGTCAAATTAATGCAGATATTTCTGCTCTACAATTAAATTTTAGAGCATATAATTATTGCACATGTAAAAGAAACAGAAGAATGAACATCTACTAAAAACATTGGTGATTTTTGATGGTTTTTTGAAAAAAAATTTAAACGTTTATAACTCAGGAACTAATCAAGATATCTAAAATTTGAAAGGACTATAGGACAGAAGAATGTTTTTTTTTCATTTTTGATTTTAAACAGCTCTCGATCACGGCCCCATTGAGGCACTGGGTCCTCTAATTATCAGCACGGTCTGCCTTTATGGGCTTAATTGGTTATTCTATATAGTGAAGATTAGTTGTTGCTGCTATGGGCCTTCGATCTTCTGATTACCTGAAAAATTGGGATGGAGAGCATTTAAAACCTTTTTAAATCACTAGGAATTTTGAATGAATAATTATGATTCTTTTGAAGTACTTCAGGTACAACAATACACTATTGTCCAGATTTTCAAAATTGGAACACGTTCACCAATAAAATCAAGATTTAAAACAATAGAAATGAGTTTTGGATGTAATTGACTACGATTTTAAGTGGGATTCAAACAAAAATATTTAAAAAAAATATTTTAGACTATGGGTGTGAGGGTCTCGCTTTTAACAAACCTCAAAATTATGATGGCATGTGAAAGGAGACAATTGGTACCATTAAAATCTGCATTAGAAATGCGTCAGAACAACTAAATGATAAAATAGAGAAAACACCACATGATGTTAAGTTGTAACCATGTCTCTCATGCTCAAATGGGAATATAATATTGTCTAGCCAAATGGATGTGCTCAATTCACTGGGAAGTGGGAGGCGATAAATAGAGATTGGTTTATAATTAAGAAGTGCGGCATTGTGCTGGTGACAAGTGTCAGTCATTTTCAAAGGCAAAACTGATTGATAAGAGATTGCAGCATCAAGAACAATTTAATTAATTTTGTATTGCAACTTACTTTCATTATAACTAAAAAGAGAAAACTACGTGATAAAATATTCAAGCATTTTTATTGGTATGTGATAGATAAAAAATCTAGAAAATTTTCTGCACAAATAATTTGTATATGACCTATATCAATATATAAACTAACTCAATATGCAAAGACTTTTGGTCAAATATCAGTGCTTGCTTTCAAATATTCTTGTTGGAGAGATATTATCAGTGGTTAAACTATTTTCGATAGTTTTATGTGTTCATTAGTACGACATGATAGAAACAGTTTCAAACAATAACATAATTCAAGGAAATTCAATAAAATGACAAAACTACATGATTATGAACATAATGACAACTTTTTAAAATAAGTGTGTCCGCGTTTATACTGAATTCAAATGTTTTATTAACTTTTTAAGCATTCAATACATTGGAATAAATAAAAAAAACCGAAAATTCTTGGACTGCGTTTCAGATTTCAGTTTCTCACATTTGATAAGCATCTTCATATCATACAAAAGCAAATATCCTGACTTTAAGTCCATCAATTCCGCCTTGGGATAATGGAGTAAGTAATATCTGCTGTTAACATCTCTAATCTGACAATAATAATATCTCGACTTCGGAATAGAATTTGAAGCTGATTATAAAAAGAAGAATAATTTTAAAAGTATGAAGATTTTTTTGTGGTAATTTGAAGTATTTGCTGATGGAAATAGTTTAAATTGTGAGGAAAACTTTCGGTAGAATTTGAAGATATTTGCAAAAAATCGCGTTGAAAATTTCAGAAGCCTCTTCCTTCAGGTGATATTGTTTGGATATACGCTTACTGGGTTTCAACTATTTTTTGCTTTTAAATGTCTCAAAAAGTAGCTCTCAATTGACTTTTTGAAATAAGTCACTGTTTTTGGTTGGGGAGAAAATGGACTTGACGTAGAAAAGTTAAAGATTCTATGTGAAAGTTGAGACAAGCCGAAAAACTGTAACCAAAATAAAACTCTTCCCTTAAATCTAAATGTATTTAGAGTCGGTCTTTTGCTTCTGAATTTCTGACCTTATCAAATGCCAAGGAGAATCACGCTCTAGTCAACCAGAAACAAACATTATGGCGAGTGCCAATTCCATTGGTTAAAAAGATTTATATACATAAAATAATTCGTGTTCATTGTGGTTTGGGTTTCACCGAGATATGGACTAAGTTAGTTAATGGCTTACAGAATTTTCACATAGATATAGACTAATTTGATAATGACAAATAAAATTTAAATATAGATGCAGCATAGATATATGTAACCGGTGAAAACCGGTTAAGTTAAGAAGCAATCCAGTTAAAGAAGGTTGGGACGCACAACACTAATCTATATATATATATATTATATATATATATATATATATATATACATATATATATATATGTATATACATACATAATTGACGAAATTGTGTAATAAAAGAATAGAATGTATACCTTAACATATAAATAAGCTAGAGTGCTAGAATAGATGCAACTTTAAAAAAATAAATTTGCGCTTGAAAAAAATCGCATCGAAAGAAAATTTAAAAAAATTAAAAATAGTATAGATTTCGCAATTGGAATTCATTTAATAATCATTTGTCAATGACGAATTCTTCTCTGATGTACAAATATCACAATTATTACGGAAGAAAAAAACTCTTTAGCAATTAAGTAAAATACAGATGCAATGAATTTAGAATTTAGAGTGAGATCTATGAAACCTTTCGACTTTTTTTACACGGAATTCGAGCACAAGAGACATCATCGCGAGTGATATTAGAAAGAGTAAATGCATCAAACCTTTTTAGCTCCTTTGTAGTGCGGCTTCTTTTTGGATAATGCACCATCTAGGTTTGAAACGGAAAGTCTTGCATTACTGATCTTGCGAACTGGACTTGTCAACCATTTCCTAAAAGGGAACAAGTAAAAATTATATAGGATGCTGTGCTTACTTCAAACTACCGCGTCGTTTCCCATCTCGCATCAAAACGCTACTGTCTTGTCCAATAACTCCATCTAAACAAAAACACTAAATATTGATGAAAAAATGAGACAATTTCAGTGTAGTCAAAACACTATATTGGTATGTGGAGGGTCTAAACCGCGCTATCATTAGAAACGTTATCAGTACGATCACAAGTATAAAGATTAAGTTCTCGATTGTCGCCTTGCTGATTTATGTAGTGTACAACACGAATATGGGAGTCGATATTTTCTCGGTAGAATGCACCGAAGTTAACCCTTTCACTGCGTTTCATGAATTTTCAGAAGTTCTCAAAAAATGTCATTTTGACACAAAAAAATGAAAATCAATTTTTTTTTAAAAAAACACTATTATACTGAATTACATGGAATTACACCAGATTTTGGACATTTTATTAGAAAAAAACAGGAGAGATGTGGAGTGAAGTCGAATTTCGCAGTCAGACATAATGTTGGCCGCGTGACTAAAGTCGAATTTCGTAGTGAAAGAGTTAATGTCCAATATAACTAGGGTAATACATAGCGAATATTTTTTCAGAAATGTAGTGTAAAAAGTTGACAAGTCTGCGTCAAACAAGTTAAGAAAAATTTGGATGCTAAGTTGCGATATTGCTTTCAATAAACTATTGATAAGTTGTTGTAACGAAATAAGAAAATTAAATTCTCACATGAGTATATACGGAATCCCTTTAAGAACTACAAATCGTTTGAATGAGATTTTGAATCAAAGGTTTATAAAATGAGAACGTTACTTGTAATAGCAAAACAAATATCGTACATGAAATTCTTGGAAAAGCACACTTACTACATAGGAAAATGAATTATGATGGGTCTACAGGACTAAATATCAATGCCCGCCGAGATTTGGTACAAGTCATGTCTCATTAAATATTCTGGTTCGATAATCTCATATATAGGGGTAACCCAAATAACTTTTCTTCAGTTGGCAGAGTTGGTAGTTGTTTCAATTATAAATACTAATCGCCTGCTACTCATAGTTCAACTTGTATATTTAGTCTGGATTTGCAAAGTATGGGAGATGATGATCCCGCAGAATCATTTTTGGGGCGTTTCTTTGGACTGAGGGAAAAAGTTAAGTTGACAGAGTTGGTAGTTGTTTCAATTATAAATACTAATCGCCTGCTACTCATAGTTCAACTTGTATATTTAGTCTGGATTTGCAAAGTATGGGAGATGATGATCCCCGCAGAATCATTTTGGGGCGTTTCTTTGGACTGGTGGAAAAAGTTAACTTTTCTAATTAAATTGATTGTAATACAACATTTATACACCGGACTTGTCAACAAGGTGAAATTTCTAAGCTCGGCGCGACTAAGCTCATTTGAAATTCGTCTAGGATGCCCACATCTTTCAATAAGGCTCGTTTCAGCTCGATATTTTTATAAAAACTTTTTGCTCTCAGAATATTTTACATAGCTTTCCTATTATTTAATAAAAATTTCTAAAATGAGATTATTAGAAAGGCTAATTGCATGAAAAAATGAGAAAAATCTGCATAATCAAATTAACAAGTACTACTATAAATTTGCTTTGCTTAAAAAGGCTCGTTTTGGATTCGTTGTATATCCAATACTCTGCTCAAGCTCGGCTCGTTGAAAAGTCTGTTATACACTGAAAAATGGTTTAATCGCCACAGAGCCTTTTGGTGCGTAATCAAACGAATCCAATATTAAAAAGTTAATCACAACGGAAATCAATTCAGTTCAGTTAATAAAACATTCATTACTAGTAATTAGTGGGCTGCAGACTGATACGAATGAAATAAATACTGGAATAGAATCTAAAGCTGAACCTATTCCAGGAAAGAATTAAGTACAGCAAAAAGCGATGGAAATGACAAGCGGATGTTGACGCAGGTGGAGTGGTTTTATGAATAGTAATGACTGTCAAATTATTTCAATGTACACTAAATTGAGCATATTATATAATCAAGTGTATTCTTGACTCTTAACTACTTGTTTCACATAATTAGCTGGTATAAACTTTAACAATATTTCAAATGCAAAACACCCTGTTAAATGAATGCATCTACAGGAAAAGAAAATAAAATCCTTGATTTTCAAACCACAAATTTCTAAGTATTGATAAATTTTTAAAATTTCTATAATTGACCAGGGTCGGCAAAAAAGTGTATTTTTTTAGAAAAAAAACATTTTAAACATTTAAAACAATGTTTTTTTTGCTTTGAGAAGATACAGCTCAGGATGGAAAATTTAGCTAAAAACACATAGAAATAAACATTGAATGATAACAAACTTATCAACATTCATTTTTCGTTTCACATGTAAGCAGTTTTGCTATTTTTCGGTAGAAAATCGGTTATAAACAGGTCCTGTTTAAAACATGCCAACCCGGCAATAACTAGAAAAAAAATAGAGCTTAGGCCAGAGGAAGGTCCGTGTGACAAAGAGGTCGCGCAGACATGCCGACGAATGATAAACACTACATTAATTGGTCATTAAAAACAATAAATTTTGCACGTAAAGTTGATCATGTTAATGAATACAGACGAAAGTATAATATATTATCCCCGCTATATCAAGTACAATTCCATGCAGCTTCCATTTAATTTAAGCATTAATATGGCCGAGAATCAAATTCGCTTCTTGAGAATTACTTAAAAGTAAATCCACGATCACGTAAGTTTATTTGCATCAGTATTTCCTATCCTAGTTTTTATTGAGGAATGAATTAGAAAATGCGATTAGAGTGGAAAAAAATTACAAAACAATTAAAAATAGTACTTTTACACCGACTGAATACAATCGGAGACACAAACATGCTAAACACATTTACTGATTTTTTACAATGAGCTCACCACATACATGTACATAGACAAACACACACAAATTTATTATTATTATTATATATTTAGTTTATAGTTTAATTGTATCTTTTAGCAAATATATTGCTTTGACTCTAAATTGAAGAAATCTTGCTACAGCAAGCGTTTCACTTTGATTAGCTCGTTGCATCACCGATGCATTAGTCCACCCAGCCGTTGGCAATGCTGCAGGCAAAAAAGAGCGTCAATGCTCAACTATCCCTGACACACGCCAATCACGTGATATCAATGATGATTTACATTATAACCTGACGTAAGAAAATTACAAAGAAACCGTTTAATTATCATGATTTATTAGAGATAATGCACACATTTGAAGATGCCTGATAAATTTTCAGTCTATCAGAATTTAAATGTCAATGCACTCAAAACTAGAAAATATTTTGATGTAAAACAAGTTTTGTATCTACACTGAAATTGTCGAACATTTGCATTAAATTACTAGACAGCTAATGGCTATTTTCAACTGAATGTGTGTAAAGCAGGGTTGGCAAAAAAGTGTATTTTTTACAAAAAAATGTCCTAAATGCTTGAAACGTTTTTTTGCTCTTGGACAGGCCCACCTCAAGGAACTAACATCTTGTTGAAAGCCCATATATAGCAAACACTGAATTATGATAAACTTATCAACATTCATTTTTAGTTTCATACACGTAAACAAAACACAAGTTTTGATAGTTTTAAGTAGAAAATCGGTCATGAAAGTACGAATGGACGAAACCAAAAAAATATTTTCAAAATTTTCAACTCTCTATAAATTTGAAAAAACACCATTGCGATAAACAGTTGTTTAAAACATGCCAACTCTGGTGTAAAGTTAAAAATTTTAAATTATTAAGCAATCAAATACACGCTTGATTCATGTAAATTTATCTACATCTACGTATACAAAATGAATTATTCAATTTAAGCACTAAGTGTTAATATAGTAACATTTTAGCCATAAAATTATAATATTTTGATATATCTGCGCATGAACTTTATATTGGGGTGCCTTTTAGCGAGTACAGAGCACAACAGAAGGTTTCAATACTGATCTGGCTCTTAGCAATTTGACCTGCAAGTTCTCAAAACAGTAAAAGCCTTGAAAGAGTTTCTGACATTCAACCAAAATTTTATTAATGTTCGTTGGTTGTGATGACAGAACTTGAAAATTTAAACTGACAATACAAGGCATATAATGTGCAGCGAGTGCACGAACTTGTGCTCAAAACAACTCTAAGCCAGCATCTCAGAAGGTGAAAACTAATTTTAACACAAATAAATATCATACAATAGATTTTTTCAACTCTCGATTTTATATCGATCTGAAGAAATTGAAATAAATAACTCCAAAGTATGCCATGCAAAGGGGCTGGAGTGTATAAGTGAAGCATTTGACTGGTTGGATCAGCAACCGAGGCATCGCTTTACAATATAGGTGTCAAAGAAAATCATATAAAACTACTAAAATAGCTCAATACTGTTCATAAAAAATTTGTTCATTCAACAAGCGGTAATAAAAACGCAAAATGGCCCGCCGATGCGTGAATTTCTAACTTTGAGAGGCGGTCACATAATTATCTTCAAATGGCCTTGATTACTTCTTACAGCAAATATTCTTCCCGCATGAACATGTAAATTCCTATACAGAAAATTTGTACATAACCGGAAGAGTTGAGCAAATGTAATATAATTCAAATATATAAATATATATATATATATATATAAACGTAAAATTGACTAGTACACATGAAATTTTAATAGGTAAGAAATTCTTTTATGACAGAACAGATTCTTAAATGGAGTAGTAATAAAATCTATAAAACACTATCAATGGTCAGAAAATGTTGGTATTAAGGTAATAAAAAAAACGTTTCCATGTACAACAAAATCACTCTCAAATAATAATTCACCACAAAACACCAGATCTAAACTTTGATGCATATTTCATGACAATGGATTACTTACCCTACACTCGTCAACATTATTAGCGAACGAATAAATTTCTCGACCTTTCCCGTTCTCATCTCTAGAACTCTCAACTTTTTCTGGCCAATGTTCTATCAAAACTTCTCTGAGACTACACTCTGCACCTGGAAGAAGTTCTGCGATTGCCATTTCTGTCGGAACATTTTTTTATAAATTTGTTGCTAGGCTAATCCCTCAACTTTGTTGAAATCCTTTATAGCAAGCAATAAGAGTCAGAGCAAATTTATTGCGCAATATATGTATACAAAAAAATCTACAAACTAACACATGACAAAAAAATAAAACATAAACAAATAATTACCTACAAAGTATTATGTACAATATATAATAATATAATCAATGTTTGATTGGATGTTTGTGTAGGTGCTCAATGTTGGATGTATATTTCGAATGCATGAAGTGTATTACCGTCCCCTAATGTATACTGTTTTATTAGAAGAAATTGCTTCAATTTTTTTCTAAACTTTTTATAGTTTTTTTCTATTCGCGTTTCATAATCTAAATTATTCCCAATTTAATTGATATGTGATGAAAGCCATTATAATTTTTACCTAAACTCAAAAATTTTTGCGATTGCTCATATAATTTAATATAGTCATTAAGGAAAAGGAGAGATGTTTGTAGAGATTTGAATTTAAATAAGATAGATAGCATAAGCAGATGAATTTGATAGAACATAGAGATAATATTTTACATTTATTACGATATACTATTGCTTCTTCATGCTTTTGTGCAAAGTTTAGAGTTTTTATACACCAATTAAATGTCTTTGATAGAAGCATAAGATATTTCGAATTTAGGTTAGTTAAAAGAAAGGAACAATATTGAAATTGAGAAAAACAGAAAGCATGTATTAGTGTTTTATGATAATTGCTACACATTACATTGTGTAAGTGATAAAGATAATAATTAATTATTTTTAATAATTTAATTATTATTTAAAAGATAATAATATAAAGTGTAACGAATAGAAAAGGCCCTCAGTCCCCCGCAGGCCTTAAATGGTCAGAGGGTGCGAAGAATCTCCGGTCAACAGGCGGACTCCAAGATCGGAAGTGTGGACTCGAGAAGTGGCAGTATAGGATCCCCACAGACCAATGGACAACGGCAAAAGTGGACAGATGAGCAGAGCAGGATAACATTGGAGCGCTACAGAAGAAGCAGACCAGATGAGAGGGGTTATAGGAAGAGAATGTTGGAAGAATGGAAAAAGAAGAAACAGGATTAGAAGTTACAGAGCAGAGGCTTGCAGGGCAGGTCAGAAAGTTGAAGCTGGATGAGAATAGGGGAAAAAGAAGAGCTAAACAGACGAAGCAAAAGGAAAATGAAGTGGCAGATGTAGTAGCAGAAGTAGTGGTAAAAACAGCAGAAACAGTAGCTGTAGAAGGAAAGGATGAAGAAAGAAATAGAAGACAGAAGTAGGTTGCCAGTACCAAGAGGCATTAAGAGAAGCAAGTTAGCAGTAGAAACAGCAAATGTTAACAAAGTATTAGAAAGGATAGATGCTAAGAGTGTAACAGAGATAAATTGGTTAGTGTATGCAGGCGCATGGGAGGTGCTGAAGGATGTAGGCATGGACATGAAGAAGAAAAGGCGACAAGAAGATAAGGGAGACAGAAAGCCAGCATGGGAAAGAAGAATTGAGAATAAAGTGGCAAAGTTTAGGCAGCAAATAGGGAAGATCAGGAAAAGTAAGGCGGTACAGGACCCAAAGAAAGGTAGTGAGACAAGCAACTTCAGGTCAATAACATGTCTGCCAACAACTTAGAAATTGCTAACTTCTGTGATTTAAAGTAGTCTGGCATATTACTTAGAACAGAATAGGTTGATATCAGAGGAGCAGAAGCGTTGTTAATAGACCAGGCAGTAGTGGAGAATTGTAGAAGAAGGAAGACAAACTTAGCAATGGCGTGGATAGACTACAGGAAGGCATATGACAGCATATCACATAGGTGGGTATTGAGGACCTTAGAGGCCAATAGAGTTTCACGGAAATGGGTTGAGTTTCTAGATAGGGATATGGGAAAGTGGCAGACTCAGATAGACGGACACAGGTTGAGGTTTAGGCGTGGCATATTCCAGGGAGACAGCTTAGCACCACTAAAGTTAAAGGAGACAGGCATAGGGTATAAGATGGAGAAGAATGGTAGAGAAGTAAGTCACCTGTGGTACATGGACGACATGAAGATGTATGCTAGTTCAAATAAGATGTTGCAGAAGCAAGTGGAGACATTGGAGAAGGCAAGCATAGATTCTGGGTTGGAATTTGTATTAGGAAAGTGTGCGACAGTGACAATGACCAGAGGCAAGTGTGTAGATGGAGATGGTTTGACGACAGCAGTGGGGATAAGATTGACGAAGTCAAAGAGGGTACAAGTACTTAAATGTGATACAGAAAGATAGAACAGATCATGAGGAAATGAAGACGAGGTTAAGAAAAGAATACAAGAGGAGAATAAGGAAAGTTCTACAGAAGTCAGCATTAAATAGTATAAAGGCAATTATTACATGAGCTATACCAGTGTTGAGATATTCGGCAGGAATAGTTAGGTGGAACAAGAATGAACTGAGGGAATTAGACAGGGAGACAAGGAAGATACTAGCAGCAGAGAGAGCATTCAACTTAAATGAAGATGTAGATAGGCTGTACATGGCAAGGCATAAGGGAGGGAAAGGACTGCTAAGTGCGGAGGAAACTGTAGAAGCAGAAGCACTAGGGCTAAAGGAATACGTAGAAGCAACACCTAGATGGTCAATACTGGAGGTCACTAAGGAGTTAAGGAAAATAAGAACTGAGAGTGAAAGAAAGACAGCATACCAGAGTAGGATGGAATTACAGAGACAAACAAGGTATAGGCAGAAGACAATGCATGGAGAATACTGGAGGAACACAGAAATATGTGACAGAGAAGAAAGCAACAAGTGGTTAGAGAAGGCAGGACTAAAAAGAGAAACAGAAGCACTGATAATGGCAGCACAGGAGCAAGCAATAAGAACAAACTGGGTGAAGAAGCATATAGAAAGAAGAGTAGAAGTAAGTGATAAGTGTAGGCTATATAAGAAAGAGGCGGAGACAGTAGATCATCTGATAGGAGGGTGTGAGTATAAGTTCAGCATGACAAGGTGGGACGAATGGTACATTGGAGCTTGAGCAGGCAACATGGGTGAGAAGCAGGAGACAAGTGGTATGAACACACGCCACAGGGCGTCACAGAAAATGAGAAGGTTAAGATACTGTGGGACTTGAACATACAAACAAGTACGGTGATAGAAGCACGGAGGCCAGACATAGTAGTAGTAGACAAAGAGAAAAGATTGGGAAGAGTGATAGACATAGCAGTACCAAAGGACAGGAATATAGAATGCAAGAAGAAAGAGAAGATAGACAAGTACATGGAGTTCGCAGAGGAAATTGAAAGGCTGTGGAAGTTGAATAAGGTTGAAGTAGTCCCGGTAGTTGTAGGAGCACTAGGAGCAGTGAGTAAGAAGCATAAGAGATACTTGGAGGAGTTGGGAGTACCAAAGTGGGGAGGAGCAGTAGCACAGAAGGCAGCATTGTTAGGAACAGCTAGAGTCCTGAGGAAAGCTCTCAGACTCCCTGGGAACTGGTGAGTTCCCCGGGCTGAGAGGGATACTAGCATGAAGCTGTGAGAAGAAATGAATAATAATAATAATAATAATAATTATAATAATGGATGACTATATTTGGCCGCTGAAGGCATACACTCCAAACATATAAAAACAAGACAAGTTTTGCAGCAGCCAGGACTGTCACAGGAGATATAGTAGGAGCAGATGGCAGAGTTGATGAAGTTGAAGAAGAGCTCAGCAAAGATTTTTTGAAGGTCGACGGCGGGGAAAAGAAATCAATGGCTGTTGGAGGGTTGAGAGTCAAGATGTAATGAGCAGCAGTACAAGCACGATTGAAAAACGAGTGAAGGGTGCGATGTTTCTTGGAGCGATGAACGGAGAAAGTGACAACAGCATCAGAGCGAATAAAGCGGGAATGAGAGAGCTTAATGAAATCAGAAGGATAAAGGTCCACTTTGCGAATGAGGAAGCGATTGAAACGAAGAAGATCACAGGCATGGAAGTAGAGTGACAGCGAGACAGTGTAGAATTTGAGAAGAGCATCTTTGTATGGCAAGGGAGAGATCCATTTGAAGGCACGCTTCTGGAAACATTCCATAGAGTGGAACAAGGAACGAGAAGGCCACCAACAGGGAGAAGCATAGAGACCAATAGTGCGAGGAATGGATTTGAGCAAAGAGGTTTCACAGCAGCCGTGGTATTAAAGGGAACATTGAGGAAGAGAGCCAAGAGTGAGAAATTAGCTTTGCAGAGGCGCAAACACGTGACCAGACCAATTTAAGTTTGCAGCAAATGATAAATTCTTTACCTAACCCTGAGCAATGGAAATTATTGCGATGGATATAGTGGATCCATTTTACACACTGGGTTGAAGTAATACCCTTAACAAAGATAACAGCTGATACCATTGGTAGTGCATTTTAAGGCATTGGATTTATAAATATCTTCAACCTATGGCATGGCTTACTGATCAAGGAGCACAGTTTGAAGCTATGCTTTTGGAAAATGTTCAAAATTGAAGAAAATTTTTCAGTAATGCTAGTAATTTAGGATTAGTTGGGCAACAATGTAACGAAACAAACTGGAATTGAAAGCTGGAGATACCGTGTTATTGCGTGATTTTTTTGCTACGGGCTTACAAATACCATAACATTCACAGAAATTGGTTATCGAAAAACGTAGTTGTTTAGCTGTGAAACTCATTGGTCGCCATGGTGTGGTACACATTAATAAATTATAGAAAATATTTCCATTAATCTTTTTGGATGGAGGGGGAAAATGTTATGACAATGATATTAACTAAATTGTAAAAGAGGCAAATTATATATTATAGAGAATAAGTACGATTAGATAAATATATTCGTGTGGTGTTTAACTTTAAACCTGATACAGCAAATATTTTGAAAAATGGCCTAAATTATTTAACGATTACTAATTGCTGGGGACATGATTGAATACCACTATATGAATAAGTACTAGTAGGTGTGAGTTCTGCAAGTTTTAGTATTCAAATTTTTTATGATAAAAGCTCATGTGTAGTGATGGTCAATTTTGATTGAATGGTGTGAATATTCTATGTTGAACTTTTTGCTTATAGTAGAATTTCGCTTTACCTATTTGTTAATATTATGTTAAAGTTGTTTTTGTGGAATGGAAAAGGAGAAAGACGCATTTATCCTTTTATATATTGTTGGAAATCTCTAAAGATAAAAAATAAGTTTATATAAAGCTGCTTACATACATGGTATAATTATATATCTATATACTTTACCTCAAATTATCAATATCAATAATATATTTATACAGTAATTCTTTAAACGTTGCACTGCCATATATGTTTAACATTTCTTCATACGATTACTGTCTTGATTAAATACAGTAACAATATAGTGATTGAAGGGGTAATTAAATATTTAGCAAAAAAACTGAAAACTAGATGAACAACATACCTTCAAATTCCGAAATGTGCACACCAGATTCAGAATTAAATGCAGGATGCGGTCTTCCTTTGTATTCTATTGGAAATTTAAAATAGCTTTTATCATTTATATCAATGCTGTCGATGTTATTGATATAATGTGAAAACTGATCAATATTCATATCACTCCACATAAAAGCCGAAGAATTGCTATAATACTGCACACCTAGACGTACAGTGAAATAAAGCTCACAGTCGACATCAATTACAGATAGGCAAGACCTTAAATATGCCAATAGTTCTTCAAAGTAAGGGCGATCGTGTTCATTAAATTCGCAAACTTTTAAGTTACTAAATCTTTTTGAATACAAATGATGAGCCATGCAACTGCCATTGTAGTTAGAAAACTTTATTTTTTCGTTAGAATTCGCACAGAAGTGGATCAGCGATTTGGAATGCATTATACGAATTTAAAAATATTTAAATTTGACGCAATTCTACGAAACATGTCGTACAAAATCATTAGAAATTATTATAGCAGGAATAATAATATCGATTTTCGGTTGGTACTTTTTAACAACATTAAATATATATATATATATATTTTTATATTTATATATTGTTTATATTATTTTAAACT
>CABFPE010000001.1:3986338-4001856 GCA_900660155.1 Hofstenia miamia
TATATATATATATATATATATATATTTCCAGGATATACTAAGTGGTTTTGTCATGAGGTTATGCATGCCTGCATGATCTGTTGTTTAACTAACATCATTTTTCACTCAATGAATTGCAAACAGCTTGCATAGGATTTACATAATGAATAACATTCATTTTTTTAAATTATATCTAAGCTTGTAATTTATCCTACATAACATTTCTGTTATTACAGAAATCTATTTTTGATTTATTCTGAAATTTGAAAAATGGATTTATTAGAGATATTTATGCACATTCTTGTTAAGAATTAGATATTGTAACATTTTATTTTAGTTTATTATTTGTAGTTTCAATAGTGATTGTGAATTCATATACAAGTTATAATTATTCTTTGTAATACTAAATCTTGTTTCAATATTTATAATCCATAATCTAATTCAAGCTCAGACTCCTGGGATCATTGGTAAGCCTAATTCCTGTTATTTTGATGGGTTTCTTCCAACTTGGTTCCAGTATAAGATTGATGTAGGTTAAATTGTTAAATATTGTGATTTTTGTGTTAAAGACTTATATTTGTTCATTCTTTCACATGTTTTTCCATATTGAATTATAGTTATGAGAGTTGTGTATTTCATTATAGAACAGTGGTACATTAATTATATGTAATTCTAATCATCACTTGGTTGGATATGAGATTGTGAATAGTAAATAGCAATTAGAAATATGTTAACTACACATAAATCAGAGATTTAAATCAAAGTAAATCTATTTTTATTTTCTTGTTAATTTTCCTAAGTATATTTAAGTATTATGAGTAACAAATTCAAAGTTTTATTATATTTTGAAAGTACCTAAAAAGTGTTGTGGTATATATTTTTGCTCTTTTATTTAGTTAAATGATAAATAAAATAAATAAACTCAAAAGTACATAGTAAACATTCTTAACCTCTTGGGCATGGTGAAGAGATAGTGAAATCTTATTCTCAATATTCTTTGTAACACACTAAGTATGCCAAAAGTTAGCTACCTTCTCAAGTCAAATGCTTTCAGAGCATTAAGGAACAAAATTCAATGGAGACAAAGAAAATAACTATTCTGATGATTTATTTAATAAATTTCTTTATACAAACTTCTAGTTTTGAAGTAATATTAGGAACATAGCTTTAGAGTCAGGCCTCCAGATATAAATATGAAGTATTGAATACAGATGTCATTGTCTAGAGGATTTGCTTCTATTGTGAATTCTAAATAAGACAACAAATTTAACTTAGTAATTTCCTGAGTACAAGTGCCAAAGCAATAAAGGATTATTTTAGGAAATGAGCTAGTATTGAGCATAAACTATCACTAAGTGCAACAGCTAAAGGAAATTTCATTGATGTGAATTAGCACTCATCGTGATGGCAAAATATTACAAAAAGTAATATTCCAATGAAATAAAAGTCCCAAACATATTAAGAGAGACAAAAAAAGGAAAAAATATTATTATATATATCTATATAATATATGATTGTCAGGCTTAGCATATATTTAATACAGTTGCATATATTTTGTCAACTAATCAAATCTTAGATATCAAGAACAATTACAATGCAAATTTTTCTTATTTTAGAAAGTCTAATTGAATTATGATATATTTGTTATTTATCACATATTTATGAAGATTTGTTTTTCATTTGTTACTATCATCTACTAAATTTAGAAAATCAAAATTTCATGCTACATCACACTTACAAACCATTTAGATCACAAATATCTAATACCTATAATGTTGAAAAGCAAAAAGAGTCTTATTTGTCATAAATCATAGTGAGCCACTAGTAATATAATTTTTGAATTTAATAGGCCTTCACAAAGCATAGGGCTCATGGAATTTTGAGTCAAGTTTGAGTTATTTGGGCTGAGTTCAAGTCTTTACATTTTGAGTTTGAGTTCAAGTAATTTTTTAAATGAAATTCCAAGTTTTTTAGGGTAAAAAACATTTAATTTACAATAATTCTAAGCTAAAAAAAGTTTTTGTGATTGGTAAGAAAATTGATATTTAAAAAATTTAATTTTTACAGTATTTTCAAGTGGATTTTCAAATGAGTTCAAGGTTGAGTTTTTGATGATTTCTCAACCAAGTTTTTTTGATCAAGTTTTGCAAGCTATTTGAGTTCAAGTTCTTAACATTCTGAGTACTTGAAAACCCTGGTACTAGCAATGGATGAGAGGATAGCACAACAATCATAAATTTATATTAATACAGTGTAATTTTCCTCTGTCAAGTTAGTGCAAGCTTTCAGCTTTTTAATTCTAACTTTAATTTCTTTACATTATACCTAACCCCACTAAATTTATTTGCAAGATGTTTTGTTTTTTGTATGTAAGACCATGTCTGTAAGCCTTTTGGCTTCCTGCATTAATTGAAAAACAGAATTGAAATATGATTTTTTAATGTCTCTCAACCAGGCTTGGGAGCTAGAGCAAATTTAATTAGAATGATTTTTGGATAATAATTCATTTAGCACTTAGTTAATTAAAGTAGTGAAAGATTAAGCCACTTCTTATGGTAACTCCTAAAATGAATGTGAAAGAAAATAAATGATCAATAAAGTAATTATTCAATAACTTCAACACTATGTTCAATTTTGAGAGTAAACATTTACAGGGAATTAATTGAGAAGAAGAATAACAAAATCTGCATTATTAAAATATATTAATTGTATGTAGATAATAAATTTACAAATATAGTTTGTTAGTCAAAACTGGGCATCCAAATGGGATTATTACCTTTACATTTAATCTTCATGCAGAATGCAATTCCATTGAGGGCACAATGTTGAAGATGGAATGGAAGGAAGTACAGAGCATTTGATTCAGCTGAATGTTGAAAACAAACACAGGTATACAACTGGATTAGATTGTGAGTGCTCAAATCAGAAATTCTACCTTATTCAACTACATTTTCATTGGGGATCACCTACAACCAAAGGTTCCAAGCATACAGTTAACAGGGAACAATATGATTTAGAACTACACTTTGTTCATAAATGAGATCTTCCAACTTGAGAATCACAAATCATGGTTGTTGCAGTATTTATTCAGTATGGAGAACCTAATCAGAACATTGAAAGTATTTTGAAACATTTAGAGAATGTCTCAAGTGCTCATGGTACTTTTTACATTAAAGAGCAAGTTAACCTCAATGATTTTCTTCCAAGACATAGGCATAAGTTTTATCATTACATAGGATCCCTGACAACTCCTCCATGTTCTGAAAATGTGATATAGACTATCATGAAGAAAATCATCACTATTTCTTGTGAACAGGGTGAACGCTTCTTTACAATACACAACAGTGAGTTTCCAGGAAATGATTTAGTGGATAATCATCAACCCATCCAAGAAATCGGAAATCACAAAGTTTATTACTATGAATAATGTTAATATATATATTTATTGATTTGATACACTGTAGAAATATATGTGTATATTACACAAATATCACTACTTATGATAGGTTAACTAAAAGACTAACTACATACAGAGATTAAGTGCATGACATACTTCTCATATGAGTGTTCCAACATGTAACAATTTGGTTTGATTCAATTACTGAAGCCAAGTTGGAAGCATCCCTCCCAACACTAGGAATTAGGCTTCCTGGTTATTCCAGAAATCTGAGATAACTTAGGCTTGCATTAGTCTTAGTGATATGAATTTCAAAACAAAATTTATATTGCCTCTTCCTAGGTCATATTATATTATTGTCTGAAAGCTCAATTGGCCTTGAAGTATTCTTTTTCATGTTCTCCAGTACTCTATATATAGGCTGTCACATTATTTTGTATTCTTCACCCATTCCTTTACCAATGTTGATCTCACCAATGTTCAAAATTTCAGTGTTTGTTCTTAAAATTTGTTTAAATTTGTTCAAATGCTCATTATTCAAATAATGATAACTTTGCTTATGGTTTATGACATTTTTGCATGATTGTATCTGTCTCTAGTACACTCCACAGTACTTATCTGACATGAGCTCACTATTGGCAAGTCCCAGAGGACAGATTCAATGATGACTTTGAACAGTGCATTTCATGTACAATAACATGATCATTCATAATATTATGCCTTCTTGCTTCAAATACCTTGAACAAAAATTGGTCAAACATTTAAGTCCCTCCTGGCCAGTACATCAATTGTTCAAGTACATACCTTTTTAGTAATGCATGAACATCATCAATTGTAGAGTTATCCCTGACTATTTGGGCTTTGACAAAGCTATGTCTTAATGAAGGTACTGCAAATAGGTCTAATTCATTCTGGGATGGGTGGAATTTTGTCATGTTCCCCAGTGCAAGCTAGCACAAGTAGTCAGCAAGACTATCTATGAACATTAACTCCAGAAGTCTAGCTGAGAATAGCATTACTTTATCCATTTTCACCCTGCTGGCTAGGGGATTTTTAATAATCAGTACTTGGTTGTCAGTAAATTGTCTATGTTGTGGCAAAGTCAGAGACTCCTGACATGACTGGATGGGCTCAATAACACCTTGGACAGGAAGAATGTGAGCTGCCAATTCAAACTGCACACTTGTCTGTATCATTTCACTAGTTTCTGTTGATATTTTGATAAATTGGACATCTGGATGGACTATTTCTAGTCCCAAGGATTTCCAATACATCTTCATGATGGATCACATTCCATCACTTCTCCCATTTCTTTTTTGGTGTTGTGCAATTGATCAGCCTCAACTTCCAATTTATTTTGGTTATCCCTGCTTTTAATATGAACTGTGGCTTATTCATCAAAGCCAACAACATATTTTGCAATATATTATAACTTAAGCCTACATCTGTCAACTGTAAGCTTTCACTGGATAGAGTTGCAACAAACAACCTTGCATTACATGGATTCCAGTTTTATGTTCATTGATCAGGATAATGACACTTAGCAGCCATTGTTTCCCTGTATAAATTTCATTTTTCATAAGTAAGGCCAATGGTTTTCAGTGCTGCAATTGCATTTACACTGTGCTTCACGTCAAGTATAATCAGATGATGGTATGTGTCTGGGCTCTCTACACACTTTTTCGCCATTCACAGTCCATTTATAGCAATGATAGCCAGAATTCTCACAACTATGTTGCTGAATTATTGCTGCATTATCATATGCCTCAATAAATTGGTCATTA
Source organism: Hofstenia miamia (assembly GCA_900660155.1). NCBI lineage: Eukaryota > Metazoa > Xenacoelomorpha > Acoela > Hofsteniidae > Hofstenia > Hofstenia miamia. The sequence goes on from CABFPE010000001.1 coordinate 3,991,499, forward strand.
CTTCTAATAAGACCTTCATTAACCCATGCATTAATATGTTCTAAACAGAAAATGTCCCATGGTGAGTAAGAAATGTGGTTTTAAGCAACCTTACTATTTGTACTATCCTTTGTGACAATAATAGCATGAATTTGTGGCAAATTTCCTACAGCAGTCTGCCACACCATAAATACACTATTTCACCCAAAGGTTTTTCAATGCTATCCTGGATGTAATTTAATGTTATAAACAGCAGCCCTTTCTGAAGACCTCATTAACTGAGGCATGATCAATTGCCTAAGGGACGTCTGCACATCTGGAAATTCATATGCCTCTTCAATAAGAGTTTAGCATTGACTATAAATGGGGGCTACCCAGTAAGGCTCACTCTGGTTACAGGTATGTTTTTAAAAATATGTTATGTTATTTCTGACAATTAATGCAGCCTCTTTATTCACTTTTTAGAATTGAAGAAGGCTGAGACCCTGTGCCAATGGGACACCCTGAGATGGGGCACCTTGCTTATGACTATTTGCGATGTGGAAATGAAGTGATTCTATTGGATGCCATCTAGTGACGAAATATTTTAATTTTTTGACAATATCTTTGAACCAATGTGATGAGTTTTTGATTTCTAGGATTTAGGCAAACTGATATTTTTGATGGCAAGTTTCACTTAAGATGTGTTTTTTGCAAAAATGTTTTAAACATGTAACACTATGTTTTAAGGGAAATAATTGATAGATGCAAAACCCATTTTCATTTTCTATTAATATCCAAATGCAAATCAGAAAATTATTTTACTAAACCTAAACACTATAGATGTATGAAATGACTTACATTTTCAAAAACAAGATAGAAAATATGTGCCATACTTAAAAATTACAGGCATATGAAATATAGACTTACATGATAAAGAAAATTCCGTCTTGTTTTTTCAAATACATTGGTATTTTTTTATTGTAAAAAACTCCACATGTTTTGAATGATTAATATCTGCAATTGTTGTAATTAATTCATTTTCACCAAGGTTTCCTATTCATGAAACATTCTAAGTGTTTAATTCATTTTTTGCTAATATAAAATGGGAAAACAGAATAACAAAAAAACATGGATTCAGAATTATCAGTTTACATGGTTTATTGCTAATTAATGATATCTTTTAAAAAACTGGAATCCTTTCCATTATGTAGAACATATTTTAGGGATATATTGTTTATGGAGGTAGTTATTAATTTGATTTTTAAATTTAATTCACTTTTTGATTTGCTTAATTTTAATTGGTATGTTATTCCATAGATCAACTGCTGAGTTTAAAAATGAATTTTTAAGAAAATGCTTCTTGAACTTCACTTTACTGAATTTGGATGTCCTCGAATGATAAGTTGAACACACATATAGAGGAAATTGCAATTTACTGTAAGGTGAATGCTGGTTTAAGACATCCCAAAATTTTATTAATGAAAAGTATCTTATGAAATATGAAGCAACATTAATACAATATAAATGTTTTTCATTCTTAGTAGAATAATTTTCATCATAAACTTTAGCTGCCAATATGATTTGTGAATCAATTTTATTTATTAATGAGTGGTTTATGTTATTAAATAAGACATTACAGTATCTGTAATGACTTAATACTAGAGAGTTAACTAACATTAATTTTGTTTTGACATTTATAAAATTTGCTACATGTGAAATAGTTTTAATTCCCATTACCATTTTTCGTAATACTATGCATATGTGATTTGAATAGTTTAATTTATTATCAATTGTTACTCCAAGATATTTGAATGTTTCAACTTGAGCAATTTTTGACCATGAACAATTTAAAATATGTGATCAATGATCTTTATTAAATGGAAACACAACACAGAATTCTGTTTTAGTGGGATTTACAGTTAAATTATGAATATTGAAATATCTTTAGCAATTGAGATACATTTTTTTCTAATGTACTAATTGACATTTCTATTTGATAATCATATTTGCATACTGTACTATTCCACAATTATTGCTAAAATTGCAATTTAAATCATTAACATACAACAATAAAAACAGAGGTCCTAAAATTGTACCTTGTGGAACACCTTTGTAAGTTTTACTTCAGTTAGAAAATATATATTGACTCTTTGAAATCAATCACTTAAGTAGCATCTTATTAAATTTATACTATTAGAATCAAAACCAATTAATGTATTCTAGTTTTTTAAGAAGAATCTGATGATAAATTGAGTCAAATGCTTTGAACAACATGACAGAGGCAATTGTGACAAAAAGGTTATTATCAAGATAAGATCTCCAAATTTTCAGTAGTGTAAAGTAAAGCATCAGAGGTGGAGGGACCTTTGTGAAAGCTGAATTGAGTATTTGAAAGAATCAAGTTGTTATAGAGATAAGCATTAATTTGGTCAAATATTAGTTTTTTGAAAATGCTTGCAAAAGGCAAGTTAATTGATACGGGCCAGTAATTGCAACATCTTAAAGGGTTATCTTTTTATATCTTGTAGTAACATTAGCTAATTTTAATATTGATGGAAAAGTATTTAGTTTTATGCAGTGATTGATGATATGACATAAAGGACTAAGGATGAATTTTGCACAATCTTTAATACACCATGCCAGTATTTTGGAAGGTCTGCTTGATTTGCTAACCTTTAGCTTAGCAAATTTGAATGAAAAAGAATTGTCGGGAACATTGTACCTAGATTTTTCAGGTATAAAGGGCAACAAAAGTCCCAGATATTTGCCTATGTTAATGAATTAATCATTAAATTCATTTGCAATATCTTTGGGTTTGGTTAATATTGCTCCATTAGTATTTTCAATATGATGCAATTGTTGAACACAACCTTTATTCCTATTCAGTGCATTGTTGATAAAGTCCCATTTTCATTTAGGGTCATTTATTCGACTAAATAGTGATTTCATGTAATGGTTTTGTGCTGCTCCTAGTTCAAAATTTGATTTATTCCTTCCAATTTTATATAGCCTGTAGTTTTCAACAGTTATATTTTGTATGTAGGTTTTGTAAGCCTGATTTTTGCATTTGACAAGTTTTTTTTAGATTGGGAGTTAACCAGGAAGAGCTTGTGATATGATGAATAGAACTTTCATGTTTATACAAAATTTTCTTAGTTGGACAATATAAGTTTACATAAGTGTTGAGTGAATTTATAAATGAATTGAACATAAAGTTTACATCTTCAGATAGAAAGACACTTTTCCAAGATTCATTTTCTAAGTGAGTTTTTAGAATTTTTATTAATGCTGGCAGTGGTGTACCCAGGAGGGAGACATGGTGGAACGTCCCCCCCTGTCAGGTTTCCAAATTTAATTTTGACTGGATAAATCAAAAAAAATTTTGTAAAAAATTGAAAAATTTAAAATCTAGGATTGTTAAATGCATTTTTTAGGGTCTATTTTCTCAATATTTTCAAAAATTTTCGTGGGGCTTTGCCCCAGATTAGGGAATAACAATGATGTGCCACTGTCAGAAAGTCCTGGGTACGCCCCTGAATGCTGGGTCTCTTTTACAAATCTCTACCCAAGCTCTTTTGTTTGTATTCTCCATATTGATAGATAAAAAGCAAGTAATGATACAATGATCAGAATAGGGACATTCACTACAGGCATACTTGTAATGGTTAACATTTTCAATGAGAAAGTAATCAATTAATGTTGAAGATTTGTTATTCAGTCTTGTCAGTATATTGGAATTAATTGTGTTAACATCAAAACATCCAGTAAATAATTTAATTTATCTTTTTCAGCATTCTTCAGATAGTTGATATTCCAGTTCCCCATCACTATTAATGGCTTGTTTTCTTTTAGAGAACATTTTAATTTTTCAATTTGTGTAATAAATTCATTAATCTGATTTTTACTGGGACAGTAAGAAATATTAATTAGTTGATGAATGCTTTGTTCATGTTTTTTTGTGGAATGCATATTTTGATCCATAGACTCTCAAAATTTCTCATCAATCTTAAATCAAGTCGATTTCTGGGCTTTAAGTGTTTTGGAATTAACAACATCACTCCACCTCCTTTAGATTTATTAGCAAGATTTAGATCCCTGTTACAACAAAATAGTTCATAGCCATTAAGTTTCCAAGTGATGTCCAAGTCTATGTCAGTTAGCCAGGTTTCAGAGATCCCTAGATTGAGTTTTTCCAAATTTGGAATACTAGTTCATTGTATGAAGATAGTTTATTAGTAAGATTTTGGATGTTGAGATGAATATATTTAATTGGAGCAGTAGATAAACTAATCATGCTACAATAACCACTGTATGTGTAAATCTTGGACATATTTGGCCCAGGGTTTGGCTCAATACCTGCTTTGAGCAAAAGAAGAAAAATTTGTGCACCTAATATACTAGAATATGTTGTGATCACAGAAACTACTGTAAATGAGAAATGAATTAAGCGAGCAGCTTTTCTATGAAATGTTAAATTGCTTGGACTTTTACCTTTAGCATATCCCTGAATAGTTGCATTTTGGCATTGATTACTTAAGTATAGAAAACTGAATAATAAAATTTTGAATTGATTACGTTTTGAAATAGTACTAATAGATGTTTTTGCAGTGGAAAAACTAATATATAATAATATTGTATATTGAAATACATGTGTGTGTATGTATAAATTATATTAATAAAATAGCATGTATAATTTTTTAGGAAACAAAATTGCGCCTTTATGCATAACCCTGTATTTTCTTTTCTGAAAACTGGTTTGCTTTTATCATGTATTATACCTTTAAGTATAACAAATATTTTTCCCCATTTTGTGAAAATGATTTAAACATGTGGAATTTTTTTACAATGAAATAGTGTACTTTCAAATGAAATGCAGCTTTTACATGTAATGATTTTGAATTAAGCATTATACACTAACCTTTTAAGCAGTCAAAACGTCAGGAATTTTTATGGATAGGAAAAATATTAGCCTGAAATTTGAAAATGAAAAGTAGACTTTTACATGTAATGATTTCGAATTAAATATTGTACATTGACCTTGTAAGCAGTCCAAACATTAGGAATTTTTATGGATAAATTAGCCATTATCACAAACCCAGTGTATTATACAAACAAGTGTAAGCATGTATAACGTGTGATATAGCCAGGAATATCAACAAAAACATGTAATGAAATTAGCCATATAAATCAGTCACTATAGCAAAACATGCAATTGTAAACTAACTCGCCCCCAACATTATATGAATCATTGTAAACTAAATTGCCCCCAACATGTATATGAATCATTGTAAAAATCAATCACCCCATAAATTTTGCATATCACTAATTAAAATGCTCCTTGAAAATCCATTAGTCAGCAAATTTAATTTTTTTTCCAGCGCAATAACCAACATTTAATTGATACAAAATTATAATTAAAATCATTCAAAATCATCTATACATTTAAAAATCCAATTCAGTTATTATTACCTAAAATTTCTCATATTAAGAATACTCAAGTTCAATTAAGCATTGAATTATGTAGTTTATCTATATCCTCTTCACAAGTAGCTTCATTTGTTTGCAGTCTATACACTTTGTCAAATGTATGCAATTGTATGCGAGGAATATTTTCTACACATGTGCCATGTATGTGATTTCCACAGCTAAGTAAAAAAGCAATCTGAATGAAGGATATGGCATAAGTCCAGCTTTAAATTCAAATGGCTAGCATTGCTTATATAATCCTCATTTTGTTGCACATGGCAGCAATGGAGTTTTCTATTGGAATGTTTTCTTTGAGCACTCTCAAACCCCACAGACACAATATTGTGCTTCTCAGAAGTTCAAAGCTGATTTCAGTTCTGAGATGCCTGATTACATCTGAGTAGGCCACCTCCCTCTTCTCCGCTACTTTCAGAGCAATTTGCTTAATGGTTGAGCAGCTGTATCCTCGTCATCACAAAGATCAAGGCAGTGAAGGAGCTATGCTCAACATTGATTATTCATTCTTCATATTTTGACTTTTGGAGCCCCTCGTGATATCCATATGCCTCTTCTATTGTTTTTGGGCAATTCTTTGAGAGGGGGTTAAAAACCTTCACCTCAAAAAATGTTCTTTCAAAAGACGTTCCCCAAACTTAATAGTGTCAAGTATGTGAATCACTAATTAAAGCACTCCTTGATATTGCTGAATCAGCTAATTGTTACAAGAACTTCAGGGTGTCCCAATGAGACCAAGTCTCCCCCTAAATACACTACTGGCAGCGCTGGCAGCTGCTACACAAAGAACAATTGTGATTACCGCCCTACTAATTAACACATTAACAAATGCAATGCATTTTAAAATTTACACTACATGTACAAATGTAAATTTTTATATAGAATTGAAAGAACAGATTTGCAGCAATCAATTGCATGAAAGTCCAAATATGTGCTTAGAAACTTTAAAATAATAATGAACTACTTGGTGCAGCAATGAATTGCATTAATTATAATAACCTATATTATAAATGTAGTTTATTTGAAAGATGTAAATCTGATATTACTCAATAAATTGAGTCCATCTCAAGAATTGCGATATTTATTGAACATTTTGATATCACACCCAAATACTATAGAACAACACTATTAACGATTTGAAGCTCTTAGTTTAAAATGTTTTAGCTTTAGTTCTTGATATTTGTTAAAATTTTATTAAATAGGGTCATCTTAAATAGATGTCCTCTTTCGCCACGATGTCCTCTCTAAAGACAGTCGATTGCGCTCTCCACTCTGCACTTAAAAACGTCACTGACTCAGACATCAATAAAGACGACGAACACTGCAAACATGTAGCACCATTTTTGGTCCTCAGTCGAGATGACTTATTTTCATTGCATTCATTTCTTAAGGATCACATGCATACGTCCCTTACACCTAACTCGCGCGAACAAGAAGTCACTGACGCTTTGTTGCATTCAACAGCATCAAGAAATAAACCTATTACTCGCTCTCCAAGAAAACCTTGTAAGATCAAAACAGGTACTAATTTTTTAATTTTAGGTAGCTCCATGTGTAGGAAATTACGATCCAAAAACATAATCAGAAACAAAGAGGTCTCCGTGCACTTGTATCCTGGTGCCTGCATATCTGAGCTTCAACAGACATTGGAACTCTACCCGCAAACAAAAATTAAAACAGTTTTCGTACAAATTGGAAGAAATGATATTCTCAAGAACCCAACCAACTACGAAGCTAAGTTTACTGATCTTATTAAAATAATTAACCATATTTTTAGTCCTACTAAGATTTTTCTTAGTGAAATCCCACCTTTTTGCAACAGCCTGCTTCAAGGCAACAATGAAGTAGTAAAAGTCAATAAAATTATTTCTAGCTTATCAGAAAAATTAAAATTTTCAGTATTTAAATTATTTTCACAATTTTGTTTAGGTCCAAAAGTCGTTAACAGTCGTCTCTTTTCAAAAGACGGCATTCATTTCTCACAAAATGGAATTGGAAAATTTGTATCCATAATTAAATCCTTCTTCGAGCCTCCATCTTGTCGCACAATTCAATTCCTCAAAGCAATGCCGACAAATAACAGAGTCTTTGAAAGCTTTGCACCTCGATTTTTGCCGCCTTTCGCTAGCAACCTGCCGCACCACCCGCTTGCTCGCCCGTCCAGGGTATATAAATCATACGCTGCTGCACTTTATAACAATGCACCGCCTTACTAATTCATTCACCGCAAATTGCTCTAACTCTGAAGTCACCGCCACCATCATAAGCGATCTACTTCAACAGCTAAGATACTTTTTTATTAGCTATGTCGTGTGAATTATTATATTTTTGTTTACAGACGCCCAGGCTATGGAAAAATTACTATAACCCTAAATTCAAATTGAAACTCAAATTTGTTTTCAAAGTAAAATTATTACTCTTTACTTATATTTTCCTTATTTCGACATTCAAATCCAATGAAGATGTCTCACTCTTACCAGTACAGTTTTACTTCAATACATATAACTCAACTATTCGCTATTCAAAAACAGCTTTAACTTTCTTAACCAGGCGCATTTGTATTATCATAATCGATTTAAAAAACTCATTTGTTATTTCTCTCATAATTTTCCTATTATTAGCAGTATATGGTATTGAGACTAATCCCGGTCCGATTTTAAATTTTGAATCATACATCAAAAAATTGAATACCGGCTCAGATATTGTGAATTACGTGCATTTAAATTTTCAGAATCTAAGTATTAAAAATTTCGAATATAGGGAATTCGTTTCAAATACTAAAAATGATTTAATTCTCGCAATTTCTGAAACTTGGCTAAAGATTGACGATCTAGATAGCACATGGTCTGTTAATGAAAATTTTGCACTATTTAGAAAGGATAGAGTTTTGAACAATATGTTAGGAAACTCAAAAGGTGGAGGTGTATTACTTTTAGTTCCAAAGTCATTCAATCCCAAAATACGCAACGATATTAAAAGTCCTAACACATCAAATTTTGACAGTGTATGGGTTGAAATTACTAATCCAATTAAAAATTCTAGATTTCAAAAACAATTATTAAATGTATCATACTGTCCGCATAAGAAATTTGCCAATTTTTTTATTCAACAACTAGAAGAAGAATTATCACTTGCCTGTTCTGAAAATAAAGATTTAGTACTTTTCAGAGATTGGAACCTCAATTATTTAAATGCTAATGATCAATGTAAAATGGATTTGTTCTTGAACACATTTAATCTTGTATTGACCAATAAAACATTGGCCACTAAGTAGTATATAACCGAGTCCTTCCCATCCCACTTTTTTCTGATTGATCGAGAGGGGGAGTCCAGCCCGTCCCACTTTTTTCTGATTGGTCAAGAGGGGTGGCCTTTGACCTGAGACGCCGTGGATATTGCCGGGGGTGTTTTACTGACGTCATAATGTACTTTTACTAGTTTTTGTGTTATTTATGTGGCCTAATTTAGTTTGCATTTTTTTTACTTTTTTAGTTTTACTTTCCCACATTAACATACATTTTTTAGTTTTACTTTCCCACATTACCTGTAAAAATAAATATTAATAATATTTAATAAACGTATGTGGTAAAACCCACATACGTGTTTAAGACAAGACAAAAATGTAATTTATTCTACACTTTGCTTATAATGATCATATATATCATACTATTAAATTTGTCTATCGGACTAGTTTATCATCATTGTTGTGGGGGGAATTCTGTAGGAAACAAACGCAATGTGCATTTACACATTATGAATTTCAAACGGTAGCATCTAAATTAATGGTTAATATACAAGTCAAACGAGATGACATTCACAATATAAAACACATGACAATTACTCGTTTAAACAAATTCAATTAAAAATTAACAAACAAACGACGTTTCTATAAAGTCTATAATAAATTTAGCATCAGACTGCAAATTCACAGCAATTTATTAAAATAAAATTACGTTTTAAAAGAAATATCGGTAAAACTAACTAGAGATCATATTGCAAAGAATCAAAACAATATCTGAGATTGAATTATAAAAATAGCTTACCAAAAAGTTTGAAATCTTTCAGAGTCTTTGTTTTAACAATGTGAATTTCCAGTATGCTGGCTGTGTGTAGAAAGTTATATGCTTCATAGACAATGTCAATATAGTTTATCTATGGCCATTGTTATGCTGCCCGAATGCAAACAGCTATAAACACAGTAAAATTCCATTATACCACTATGTGTAAAATCTCTCTACAGACAAAGCGTAATTTGTTATCCATTGTTCAACTGTCAAATGTATCTATTCATAGAGATTGATATATACCAAACATGAAATCACTTTACAATTAAATAAAACACTTTCAAATCATATAAAACTAGAATTTTTCACAATTTGAATTATTACTATCGTAAATTTGTTATTAATTCAAAACATTTAAAAATAACAAACAACTTATTTTACATTTTGAAAAATTGTTTATACTTAAATTTCATCAGTGTCTTTAATATTAAGAGTTAAATAAATACTACGAGTACCATTGAAATGAATGAACTCACCATTCGATGTATGGAAGCTAATTGTAATTCTATTGATGAATGGCTTTGAAGTTGGTTTATATGTTGATAACATGTTTTGTTATTAGTGTCGTAAATTGGTTGTTAGCGTTTATTGATACACATATATACAAAACGTTTAAAAATATAAATTTAATATTATAAGAAATTGCTTAAATTTTAAAATTTTTTGGTGTCTTTTCTATTAAGAATTAAATAAATACCCGGTATACGACTTTTCCACGATTGTGATTTACATTTATTTTCCAACATATTTTCACGTTTATGACTTACATTTCTTTTCTGACGATTTCACATTTGTAGACTTACATTTTTTTTCCAACATATTTTCACTCTTTGAGTCTACATGGCTTATGAC
>CABFPE010000001.1:4013167-4028143 GCA_900660155.1 Hofstenia miamia
TTTTTGCATTGCAAGAAAATAAATACGCCTTAATACGAATGAGCACATTTTGTAAATCTGAATTTTTAAAAAATATCTGTAAGTAGCTCGTTTTTGTGAAAGTATTTACGACAACATTTTGTGGGCTAATCAGCCATATAATTGTAGCTGTATTATTAATAGAATTTTCTTGATAAATTTCATAATTTTCTAAACTGCTATATCTTAAGCCGCGTGCTTGCACACAATACACAGTCTACTTTTAAATAATGTACCGATCAAAATTTTAGGCAAGATACCACGTTATCAGTATTTTTCGGTATTGTCATAATAGAGCGGTATTAGTTTCAGTATTGGTATACCGCCGGACTAAAACTTTATACAGGTGATTTCGATTTTTTTAACAATCAGTAATTAACTACTTATTCTAAGCAATATTGTATAACAATATCTACAGAATTAAACATCCAATCAAATTTGTTTTTGATTATAATGTTTTGAATCAGTAATTGAGGTGTTGATTATAATCTTCCCAGTGATAGAAAAACACAATTCCTATTAAACTTAATTGCTGAATAAACAAGTGGCCGTGCATCAAAAAATGCTCGTCTGAACGCACATCGTTCAAATTAGCATACATCAAAAAGACGCTCGTCTGAACGCTCCTAAATTTTGATAGATGCATCAAAAAAGCATACATCAAAAAGATGCTCGTCTGAACACACTTTCATCAAAAGATGCGCATCAAAAGGTTCTCGTCTGAACTTTGCTGTGAACTTTTAATTCATATACTATAATTTTGTCATTTCTTAAGGAGAATTTAATCGCACATTATTATTTACAAAAAAAGGAATTCGTTCTTCAGACTGCTTGATTGTATTGGTTGTAGAGCATCTTACTGGTAGACTTAATTTTTAAAAATGGCAATAAATATAATTCAACCAAAATTTATGCACAAGTTGTAAGCGCTCGCAAATATTTTTGTTGTGGACTTTATAATTACCTAGAAAGTTGTTCACAAAGTTGAAAGTGTGTACACAATATATTTTTGCAGTGAACTTTATAATTACCCATTACATTTTTAGTAAAGTATTTGTTATAATTTTAATATTGAAAAATAAGTAAAATTATTGCAGTAATTTAGTACTTCGAAAGTTTACTCATTTTCAAATAGTTACTCAAAATAATAGTGCACTCAATTGTTTAACACCCTGTTGACAAGACATTCAGTAGTCCAAGACTCTGCTAACTTTTATATGAAATATGAATATAATTGATGCAACATTCAGTTTTTTTAGTATTACATTAAATGGGTGTATATGTATATATGCATTTGTTCGATTTGCACTGTAGTGGGTGGCTCTGTTAAATACAATATTTCATTGCGAATGCATAAGTAATTTCCATATGTTAGTAGAAACGTAGTTGTTTTTGTTTAATCCATGTTGTGAAATGATATCTTTTGTTTAGATATTTCTTATCTACCAGGCACGAGATAATTATTCTCGTAGCATGTGCCGGGGCATGGTCCATTGCGTGTCGCTCCAAAAAGCGTTCAACTTAGTACATTTTCCCAAGGACAAACCCCATCGTGAAACATCAGCGAAACATAAATAAAATTTAAAAATATTTCGCTAAAGCAAAAAATAATTGCTCCTTTAGTAGGATGTGTCAACTGAGATTTGTATTTGAATGTCTTTGTATTCTTCAAATTTATTTTGAGGGTCCCTTCCAATTCAATTAAAATATAGATTACACTTTCAGCATTATAAACAGCTTCTGTTAATATTATTAGTAAGTCCATAAAAATAGGATTTACTCACATACTAAGCAAAATTTTCCTTGTTTATAAGATAAGACCGGCAATTTTACCGGCATTTCAAGATATTTAAAAGCGGCAACAGACCGACAGTCTGTTCCAAATTTGTAAAGGACCCGCTATTCTATACCTGTTCTAAAATTGTTTTCAGTACAATTTAATCTCAATTCATTGGAGACGACTGTTTCAAAGGTTGATTCGAATTCTCGTTTTATGTAAAATATAGTTTAAAGTTTGGAACATTAAATTGGATTAAATATTAACACAATTCTCAACACACGCACTTGTTTATAAATAATCAGTTAACCATTCAATACGATTTGATGTGGTATATTTAACATTGGGAGTATAGCAACTCCAGTTGGTAACAGATGTGCAATGAAATTTAAGTGTTGTTATACAGAAACCGGCTTTGACAACTCTTTGATTAATAGTGAAAAGCATGCAATAGGTTTTAGTTGAATGTGAGGACTCGTTTTCTAACAAAGATGAGCATATGATAAAGATAATTTTCATAAATAATACAGAATAAATGTTATTGTATTATGGTATAAATGTTAATTAAATATATAGTACTTGACATTTTAATACTGACATTACTTATGGGGAAGCTATTGCCATGATTGTGACACACGTTCTGCATAAATATTTCGTAACGCGAGATCAAATGATTATGATAGTTCCCTGCATTTAATGATCCATTTTAACACACTTAAGAAGTTAACTACCACAGGTGGAACACAACGTTCGAAAAACGTCCCCAGGCAATATCCATGTTCGTAATATTGCAGTAGTCTATAACAAAATCACTATATACATGACATGCAATTTGTATGCCATCTTTATATACCTGCTAAGGACATTTGTTGCACTCGTAGAGAATGCTTTGATTATTAAAAATGACTGCTTAGAATGAAACTTAAAGTTGTAATTTTAAACCCTACAATGTCCTATACACAAATTGCGAACCTTAGCACACCGCTGAACTCTAAAAAACTATGAATACCAGAGTTCTTAATATGGAACACTTGGGCAATGCTCAAAGCATACAAAATAATACGTGATTTTTCAAGATTAATTCAATTTTCTTAGATTGATTTCTTATTCAAAATTCAAAGGAAAAATATTGACTATCGATTTTCATTAATATATGTCAAATGTAAATAGTTAAGTGTACTTCTAGAAAAATGTTGCTAGCAAAATAATAAAAAATAGGTCATACCTCCATGACCGTAAAGTCATTGTTCAAAATCAATGCCAGAGCTATTGTAGGAATAAGAATAAATTCAACACGGAAAGTATCATGATTTCTATCATAGGTAGCCTAAATATAAAAGAATAAATAATACTTTAGAAGGAATAAAACCTTGAATTTGAAGAATATTAAATAACAAGTTGTTGTAGCAGCGAACACGTAAAAAATCTTCATGCACGTATTATATGTTGAAATGAAGGAAGTGAACAAATCCAAGTATCGAGAAAGAAAAACTACTAAGAATAAAGCTTGACTTTTCCCCGACAGTCCTAAATTATCAAATTGCATTATAAAAATATCACTTACTTGAAGTAAGTCTTTGGCATAGGTGAAAAGGAAAACGCTAATTGTAAGATAATAGCTATGATTTAAAAGATACCGGGCTTTGCATAAGTCCTGACCCCTTTTCTTTTACCGAAATTTGAAGTTATTGCAAATCTCTTTATTAATTTTGTTTATAGTCTTTAATAACTGCATTCTTCCAGATTATTTAACTAACTGGTAATAGTTTCTAAGTTACTTAAGTTTAGAAATGGAAGCAAAAAGGATAAAGATATCAGCTCTCCTTCGCGCGGGAAACAAGAAACCGGACATTGTTAAGATGTAGAACGTTAATTTATTCACTGTGAAACGGGGTCACAAACCGCCTAAAGAAATATGAGAGCCTTAAAGATCGACCTCGATCTCGAAGCCCGCAAATAATTCAACGGAAAAAAATCAGTGGCCACCATTTCAAGAGCTTTAAAAGGTGAGGTGGGAAGAGTCAGAAGCGTCTTAAAAGACCACTCCTCACTCCCGCTATGGTTCAAAAGCGCCATGAGCGATGTTCCCGCCTTCTCAAGTCATGGCAATCGGGTCCTCATTTTTTCAGATGAGAAGTCTTTTACCGGGGTTAATGTCATCAACAAACAAAATGATAGAGTCGTAAGTTTTGGCCAAGACATCTCTGACGTTCGTTACGTCACCACAACCAATAATCTGGCATTTGTGATGATGCTTGGCGTTGTGGCATCCAATGGGGAAAAGATGCCACCAGTTGGGTTCAAGGGAGGTTACAGGTTGGCAGGGGCCGATTACAGGGATATCTTGGCCATAAAAGTTCTTCCTTGGATCAGAAAAATCGTTCACAGTGGAAACTACGTGTTTCAGCAGGATGGTGCTCCAGCGGTCCAAGACTGGATGAGCCAAAACATGACTTTCTGGCCCCACAGTTGCCAGATCTTAATCCGTTGGACTACAGCGTGTGGCCGCATGTTCAGGGCAAAGCCTGCAAAGTTCGCCACAACAACATTGAGGAGCTGAAAACCATAGTGAACAGCAAATGGGTCCGAATGAAGAAGGAAGTTGTCAATAATGTTTGTAAGGATCTTCAACCACGATTGAACCGTGGTATTGCTGCCAAATGCGGTTGTATTGAATAAATATGTTGTTTAGATGATAATAGAATAAAACAGTACAATGGTTGTTTTATACTAATAATAATAATGAATGACTTTATTTAGCTGCTGAAGGCATACAACACTACAAAAAGAATAAAAACAAGTCAAGTTTTACGACAGCGAGGACAAAAACAGGAGATGAAATAGGAGCAGATGGAAGAGTAGGCGAAATTGAAGAAGGGCTCATCAAAGAGGAGAGACATCAGAGCAGCAGTATAAGCACGATTGAAAAACGAGTGAAGGGTGCGATGTTTCTTGGGACAACGAATGGAGAAGGTGACAACATCATCAGAGTGGTTAGAGCGGGAATTAGTGAACGTAATGAAATCAAAAGGATTAAGATCCAATTTGCGAGTGAGCAAGCCGTTGAACAGAAAGAGATCACAGGCATGGAAGTAGAGTGACAGAAGAGAGTGGAGAAGAGCATCTTTGTATGTCAAGGGAGAGATCCATTTGAAGGCACGCTTCTTGGACTAAAATCAAGATGGTTAACAGAAGACCAAGTGGCCAAAAGTGCAAGATCAGAGGTAATATTGGAGGCAAAAGAACTACCAAAGTTGAAAATCGCAGTGCCATCAACGTACAGTAGACAGGATGATTTGAGGACAGATTGAGGGAGGTCGTTGATAGCAATGAGGAAGAAGAGAACAGCAACCACAGAACCTTGAGGAGCACCACTAGACACAAGAGCAGTTGATTTTAACACACTGACGACGATTGGAGAGGTAAGACTGGAAAAGTTCGATGAAATCAGCATCAAAGCCAAATAAACGTAGTTTGTCAAGAAGAATAGAATGTGAGAGTTGATCGAAAGCTTTAGAAATGTCAAGAAAGATAATGCAATAAGGATCATTACGATCAGAGTGGAAACAGCATTTTTCAATCAAGGTGAGCAAGTTAGTGATGGTAGAACGACCTGGAAGGTTACGATGCTGAGAAGAGGAGATGAGGTGCCGAAATTTAGGGAAAACATAACGAAAGACAAGGCGCTCAAAGATAAGATGATTGACAGCCGAGAAAGAATAGCTATAGGACGATAAGAAGTGACTTGAGAGGACGGAAGCAAATTGGATTTTAGCAGTGGAGAGACCGAAGATGTTTTCCAGCAAGGCGGAAAACGCTTAGAGGAGCAAATGTAGGAGAAGAGATGCTTTAAATGGATGGAAAGACTTGAGGAAGTTTCATGAATTACAAAGGAAGGAACACCGTCAGAATAACAAAGATCAGACAACTTGCAAGATTTAAGCATGAGAGAAATATCATGGGCGCTGAAGACCATATCACAAAGTCGGATTAGCGGGGAGGCAGCAGGCGGACCAGGGCACCTGGAGACAGGTACAGAGAAGTTAGAAGCAAAATAGGCGTTGAAGAGATCAGCTTTCTCCAGGTCAGAGTGAGCAGAAAGAAGGTTCCATCTCAAAGTGGGGAGCTCAGGCTTGGAATGAAGAGAACGCAGGAAGGAATAAGAGTTTTGAAGAGAACCGGACGAGAAGCTGGACAGAAAAGAGACTTTGTCAAGTTCCATAAAATTGATAACATCTGTGAGAGAAGCAAGCTTCGGAGAAGCAGTAGTACCAGAATGGCGTTTGTAAGACGCCAAGGAGTGCACAGTAAGGGACGAAAAATAGAAAGGAAGAGAAGCACGCTTTTTCCGCCGACAAGGAACATAAGAAGAAATAACTTGATGTAACTTGCAGGACTTAAGCATGAGGGAAACATCATGGGTGTTGAAGACGATGGGGAAGTGGCAGGAGGACCTGGACAGAGAGAGACAGGATCAGAGAAATTTGAGGCGAAATAAGAATTGAAAAGATCAGCCTTCTCCAGATCCAAGTGTGCAGAAAGATGGTTCCAATTCAAGGAACGCAAAAAAGAGTAAGAGTCTTGAAGAGATCCAGATGAGAAGCTGGGCAGCAGAGAGATTTTGTCAAGTTCCATGAAGTTGATGACGTCTTCTGTGAGAAGAAAGCTTCGAAGAATCAGAAGGACCATAACAGCATTTGAAAGATTCAAGTTTATTCAAAGAGTGTACAGTAAGGGATGAGAAGTAGAAAGGAAGAGAAATACGCTTTTTCTGATGACAGGGAACAACGGATGAAATAACTTGGTGGAGGAAGGTGTACCAGTCATCAGCAAAGAGTTATTAAAAAAAGGGAATGAGAAGGAGAGATACAAAGTCACTGTTAGATCGAGCATATTGAGGAGCAGCAGGACAAGCAGATGGGGTAATAGAATTGACAGACAGGTTGAAGCAAACAAATGAGTGATCAGACAGATTACCCGGAACAGGGACTACAGATGTGTCAAAAATACGATCAGGGTGAGAGCACAAAACCAAGTCAAGGAGAGAGGAGCAGGAAGTAGGAGAAAATACAAATTGTTCAAGAGAGTAGGAAGTGGCCAATGTAGATATGAGGAAGAGAACTAATCGGAACAGCAGACAGTTGGCAGGACGAACTAGTGCCAAGGATATGACGTGGGCGATGATTGCGTTGAGTAGGCAGTGGACCAGACTGTTTACTGGCACGTGGCAATGCAGGCAAGGGAGCGGCAGTAGGAGCAGAACGTGAGACAGGATGATCACGACGGTTGGTAATGGTAATGACACATGAGGCAGCAGCACTGTAGGAGAACATTTGAGATTGTAGTGAGGAAACGTCAGAGGAAAGCTTTGTGAGGGATTCAGACAAGGATGATATGACAGCAGGACCATCATTGGAGGACGGGAGCGAGGAAGAGAGAGAAGTGACAGCTTGGCGCAGCAGTGAAATGATGGCGTCTTTCTTCAGACCACCAAAATCAGAGGTAAACTGGGCATTGCTCAAGTTTTTGAGGTCGGATAGCGAAACTGTAGGAGGCATAACTGAAATCTAATTAATCTGTGTGTCTTTTAAAAAGAAATTATACACTCCAGAAGATAAAATGTAAAAATGGGTCAGGACTTTTGCAAAGTCCGGTATATGTAAACTATTGTAGATTTAACACTGTATTATATCATAAATTTTAATAAAGTATAACGTCGTTATTTCACTGTGATCATATCTAACATTGGCAACCACCGTAATAAATGGAAAATATACATCACATTCCAATTTTAACGAAAGCTTCAACATTAGAAGATTATAAATATTGGAAATTACAATTCAAATCATTGAGAAATAGTTAAAGATGACAGTAACCCTGATCTTTCAAAAAAATTACTTATCTATGCAATCTCTCATGCGAAACTAGACAGATTTTGATGGAAGAACAACGTATTTGACGCTATTAGATAAGTTTGATGAAGTATTTCAATCTGCAAGCTGTCACCCCACACCATTACATGATTTTATGAATAACACTTATAATAATTGTGAAAGTTCGTTTTTTAATTATGTAAATACATTAAGAACCAAAGCATCATTGAACGACATAACCATTTTAAGTAAATTCACAAAATCTGATTAATAGCTATTCAATTTGATGATCAAGTATTTGCAACATCTCACATTATTATGTTACAATTGTAATCCTTTGAGGCATATTTCAAGGTATTGTGTAAAACAAAGCAATTTGCAAAAAATGTAATAGAAGAGGTCGTTTACATAAACTTTGCAATTCGCTTACATTGCCATACATAGGCGATCAATTAGATAGATTAGCAGTACAAATTATTTTTATTATTAAATCTTACATGTGGGTTGTGGCAAGTAGTTAACAGAAGATTTAAAAAAACAGTTTTGCAATGTATTAATGACCTGTTGCAATTTAAAACAATGCATTTGGTCTTTTAAATACTCCAGTTCAAAAAAAATAATTGAAAGAATGAAAGCAGCTAATTTGACACTAAAGCCGTCTAAATGCTGCTTCTTTAAAACTAGCGTTAAATATTTAGGACATATTGAAACATCATAAGGGAATTAAATAAGATACAAAAAACAATTTTAGTGATCAAAAAGAAAATTTTTATGGTCGCAAGAAGTGCAACGATGTTTTGAAAAAGAATAATGGGTACGCATAGTCCAACTAAAACGTTAGTTCTCTCTGTTGATGCTAGTTCTACTCATTAGTTGCTGGGTTATCTCAAGATGATCAACCAATTTCATATATCAGTAGAATATTAAATTCTGCTGAAAGAAATTATTCTGCAAGATACTTAGCTTTAGTGTGGGCAACCAACCGCTTTAGACACTATCTATTTGGAGCAGAATTTATTGCACAAATTGACCTTAAAACTATAGTAAATTAGGAAGAAAAAAATCTCCTACAAATGACGTGCAAACACTTGAATTTCCTTCTATTGATTTAGTGAGACCTTTACCTTTAGATTCTATTAAAAAACTCATGCGAACTATGATTGATCATTGTAAAAAGTGGTTGGAAACTGCTCCTTTACAAAATATTAGTGCCTCAGAAGTAACAAAGGCCTTTTAGATAATAGGGTATTTGGGTTTGGTCCTCCTAAGATTGTTCAGTCAGATCAAGGCAGACAATTTGAATTGCGTATTTGTCAGAATATACTTATAAGAATTAAATCTAAAAAGTCGTACAACAATATATTTTTCTGAAGGTAAGGAAATTTGTGAAATAGTACATCGTAAACTTGCAGATAGAATTAGATGTGCTTGAGGTGGTACATATCAAATAAATCGTACCTATCATAGTGTACTTGGTTCACCTATTATAAATTGGCCTACTACTATAAATAACAAAAATGATATAGAGAATATAATTATGAAGCATATCTTGGTTAGTAATACAGTCAGTGCATACTCGCAATTTTAATGTTCCCAAAAATTTCTGTCAAGAATTGATAAAGAAGACATAGTCAAGGCTCGTCCTTCAAATAATGTGATTATATTAAAATCTGATTGATATGCAAATCAAATGAAAGATTTGAGTCCAGGGTAATACCCAACACCTTAATGGCTTTAACAATTGGAATATCTTGGACGGGAATAATATTAGTGGATTTCCTCACAAAGAAAATTCTAATCTCAGAAGACTTCATAATATTTAGTTTCAGATTTCTCTCGGACAGATATGCTTCGATGGTTTTGATTGATTCTGCTGCGTGGGCACCGTTATTCCCTGCTAACATTGTCGTCAGCGAATGAACTCGTGAGTGTTTCGCTTTCATCAATGACACTTCCTATGTCATTAGTAGTAGTATTGAAGCAGAACGGGCCTCCTACTGTACCCTGAACGACTCCCTGAGAAACAAATCTTGCCTTGCTATTAGCTCTATTGTATCTGGTGATCTGAAACTGCCCTTCCAGGAAATTTTTTATCCAGTTAATTACAAAGGAATTGATAGGAGGAGTTACTAGTTGCATGGATTCAATGATTTTGTGATGATGTACCCTCTCGAAAGTTTTGGACATATCTAAAGCAAAAACTCGAACATAACTGAAACCTCGACTCTTGAACAAATTGATGTCATTGAAAATTTTCAGAAGAACTTCTGTTGAACCATTAGTCCTGAAGCCAAATTGACTGAGTAAGCCATCGGCTGTAATGTTCTTTCACGAAGCCACCATATATTATTTTCTCCATTATTAAATAGTCGAAACCTGATAGATAATAATTTACGTCTGGTAAATCAATTAGTATTAAGAATGTCAAAAAGAAAAAAAACATTATAAAAATCTGGGTACGGAGGAATGTAAGATAACGGTTGATATATGATATATGTAACCTATTGCAGATGTATCGCTGCATTATATTATTAATCTTAAAAAAGTATTTCACTGAGATTAAATTTAAGACTAATATACATAAATTTTAGCAGTAATACGCTACTAAGTATGTGTTGTACGAAACAGTTAAATAAGAAATTCACCTGCACATGATCTAGTCCTCCAAATCTTGACTAGCAAAATAATTATTGCAACTAAATGACTTAAATCTCCACACAAACGAAAAATATTCATTTGTTCGAATTTGGAAATGACGTGTGAACGTTGTCTCCTTAAAGGTAACTACAAAAAATACATTTTTATTGGAATCACTTACAATAAGAGGAATTTAAATTGGACTACTCTTGTTACTTTCAAAATCCTTCTTATTATAAGTAATTTGTTTCTAATATATTTATTAATTGTAAAAAATGGACAAATTTTTATTCCTGCATTTTCTGTAAATGATTATCGAAAACTGAAAATCATGTAAACAAATGTGAGCTTGACATGCTCAATTTTATCATGATAAACGTACTTGAACAACTTTAGCAAACTAAAATGCTAAATTTACAAATTTTCTCTAATGAAAATGAATTAAATTGAAATTGAATGGAATTACAACATTTATTTTACTGCTATTCAAGCACATTATGCTATAATTGAAAACAACATTGTTGCACATTAATGCACATTCTTAGAAAGGAAAATATGACGTATTAAAATGTTTACTATGTAACATTGGGCATTAGTTTAGTGCTACGTTAAACGTCAAGCAGTTGAATTCACATAAATATCGTTCTGAAATTCATTGTTGTGATATGCGATGACAGGGTTTTAGAGTACTCGGAATGTTAAAAACTTGAATTCGAATGAGTTTGCAAAACTCGGAAGCGATTCGCTAATACTCGAACTTGATTGAAAATCTACTCGAAAATACCGCAATCGAAAATAATTGTTTTTTAGTTTGCAACGCTCTGAATTTTTGTAAAATATATATTATTTTACTCTAAAAAACTAATTGCATTTTTATTTTTCATTTAAAGCTCGAATATGAATTCTTAGACCGCCATTCAATAAATTTAAATGTTAAATGACCGTAATTAAAAGATTTAGGAATTTTCGCTTTAATTTTAAATATTAATGCCAAATTAAACGTGCATTTCAATTCCCCATTCCACTTGTTTGCCTAGTCTTGTAATTGTAGGTGACAATGTCCGACAAGTAACTTGAAAATTATCATTGTTTAGAATGCAACGGCCATCGCAATGATGATAAACGCGGCATCGCCAATAACACCAGCTTGATAAAGGATTTAGGTAAACCAAAAATAGAATACCGGGATAAACACAATGTTGTAAAATAGATGCATGTTACAGAACGTTCACGATTCTTACAATGCAGACAATTTATATGTATTGAATGGTTGTTAACCAATTATTAACCTAAATGCCCACAAGGAAATGTCGGAAATTGTCAGTCGTAATATGTCACAATACCCTGTAGTCGTGGTATACAACAGAGACAGGTTGTAACAGCAGCAGAAAATCAAATTCAATTGCTTTGTAAAAATGACAGAATACAAATTTGTCCTATCTAGTGTTCGTGACTTATGTCCATATGCTGGAATGTGTTGTGGCTGTAGAATGCAATCAGCTTTATCATGCTTATAATGTTCAATTCATGTAATAGCAATTCTGACTCATAGGAGCTTCTTCACTAATGAGCCCTCATTTAATTTTTTTCACGACCGAAATAAATAGGCCTACTATGCCTTTAAATTCAAGGAGACGTTCTGCGGATTCCTACCAAGAAATATGTATATTGGCATCGGACATATATGCAGTAATGTTGTTTTGAACATTAAGTCAATGCTCATTACTATCATAGCAAATGGTGGGATTTCAGAAGATGGTTGGAAATACCACTGATGGGGAATCTACAAATAATTTTACGGAAAATTATTAATAGAAGTTGGGGTGTATTTGTATCTAAATATACATAATATCCTTGAAATGCAGTTCACAATAATGTGGAACAGCAAGCTGAAATTGTTTCATTTACAGCTTACTATAAACTCAACACTTAGGCAATTAATTAATCAAATGCATTTTATGAATTCTAATTATTTTCCATACACTGGTCACAATATGCCTCTGATTCCGCAACATCATCTAAGCAAAAAAAATAGTTAGTGCGATTTATGAAAAACTGTATTGTGAAGCATAGCATTCTTGCAACTACTATACAATGAAGCAGCCCTAAATAAACTAACATTTATGATAAATTTGCTCTATCCTAACTTGTAGAACAAAAGGTTGTATATGATGACATCGTCCCTAGCAAACACAAAAATGGAAAGCGATTACTTTTGAACATAATTTGCTGGTGATGTTGCTGAATTAATGAAGCCTGGCTGTGATATTGCCCAAACAGTTTATTCCGTTAGTCTGTAACATAGTAAATGGCTGACACTGCAGCTTCTAGCATAATTTTTAGTTATTTTATATCATATCTGTTGAATTTATCTCAATATAATAAATTTAGTCAATTAAAGTGGCAGGAGAGTATGATTAAGAAATATGGATCATAGAATTTAATTTTGGAAGTTAATTCTAATTACTAATTAGGCTCTCAGTTTGTTTTTGAAAATGGATTTTTTTTTTAATCATAAATCCCTCTCCACTTCCCTCTCTTCAAAGTTACATGTCGGATTCTGAAGAAGCAACATTACTTAATATTTATTTGATGTTTTGTTAAGGAGATATTTGAGGGCACAGCATTTTATGAATATGCAATTCATAAAAGGTTTTATTATTTAACTATTTTTTATTTGTACTTCTGCAATATAATCTCAAGTAAATACTGATATCGATAGGTAGTATATGTGAGTGCTTTGACATATGATGCTAAGCTTTCTTAGGACAGTTATATAAATCATATTTGTAGTGAATTCAATTTTATATTTCATATAACAAAAATCTTGCTTTTTCGTTTAATTTCTCATTTTCTATATCCATGCCCATTAAAAATTTCTTATTATACTTCTCTGGATTAAATCATCAAAAAGGCGTTTTTTGTGAGTAATTTTAGGTGCAACTTCATTGAAATAGAATTGGTTTATATATTTTTTCTTGAAATTTCAATGCATTGACATTGGTTTCATTGCTCGGCTAGAAAAGTTTTCCATGCAAAAAATCCCTACATTTTTGGAAAGTTAATGTTAGCGCATATCCGATACTTCAACGATTTGCATGTTTGATTTTTTCAATTCTGCGATTGTTGTTTCAAGCAAAAGAATATACTCAAAAACTGAGGACATCAAATTTGAAAACGTTTCTATATATGCCCCAAAAAATTTGTATTAATTTTGTTTAAAGAATGAAATTCTGTTTTACATTAAAATTGGGTAAACTATTGTTCGATGGTACAAAATTTGTTGGAATAATATTTTCAATATACCCCACTAAATGCTGTTTAAATTGTCATACAATTTGTATAAATTTAAGGATGCTCATTAGAGGTACAACTTCGTATTAAACTATAACAACATGGTGAACTTTTACATAAAATACTAATTTTAGTTTGATATATATATATATATGCTCATGTATAATATTATTGAATGTGAATTTTACATTACAGGAAATATTTAATAATTTTCTTAGGACATTGTGCGAAATTGGAATTTCATCTTATGGTATTATTGAAAGAATATGTTCAATTGTCTTTTTTACTGGAATATTTGTGAATAATGATTTTACATCGTAGCTTGCCATGATTTTTTATTTATCTTTGTTAACTTTAAAAATATCTTGTAATTTTTCTAAAAAATCAAATGTATCTTTTAATATATATCTCTTGGGTATATATTTTTCAATAACTCATCCAACCACTGTGATAAACTAAAGTTTGCAGAATTTACCATAGATAGGATTGGTCTATATGGCGGATCTTCAGGATTTTTGTGTATTTTTGTCAGACTATCCATTCGTGGTGGTTGACAACCAGTACTTCGAAAAAGTTTTAGCAAATTAACTGATAATTCTTTGTTCTTAACCATATTTAGCAACATTTTGTTAAACACTTCTTCATCTTGAATGAAAACATTTTTCTTCACTCGCATGTTATAATAATAATAATAATAATCAATGACTTTATTTAGCCGCTGAAGGCATACACAACAAGAAAATAAAAACAAGTCAAGTTTTACGGCAGCGAGGACAGTCACAGGAGATGAAATAGGAGCAAATGGAAAAGTAGGCGAAGTCGGAGAAGGGCTCAGCAAAGAGGAAAGCCATCAAAGATTTCTTGAAGCTCGGTGGTGGGGAAAAGAAATCAATCGCTGTTGGAGGGTTGCGAGTCAAGATGTAATTAGCAGCAGTACAAGCACGATTGAAAAACGAGTGAAGGGTGCGATGTTTCTTTGTACGACGAATGGAGAAGGTGACAACATCATCAGAGTGGTTAGAGCGGGAATTAGTGAACGTAATGAAATCAAAAGGATTAAGATCCAATTTGCGAGTGAGCAAGCCGTTGAACAGAAAGAGATCACAGGCATGGAAGTAGAGTGACAGAAGAGAGTGGAGAAGAGCATCTTTGTATGTCAAGGGAGAGATCCATTTGAAGGCACGCTTCTTGGACTAAAATCAAGATGGTTAACAGAAGACCAAGTGGCCAAAAGTGCAAGATCAGAGGTAATATTGGAGGCAAAAGAACTACCAAAGTTGAAAATCGCAGTGCCATCAACGTACAGTAGACAGGATGATTTGAGGACAGATTGAGGGAGGTCGTTGATAGCAATGAGGAAGAAGAGAACAGCAACCA
>CABFPE010000001.1:4045477-4057491 GCA_900660155.1 Hofstenia miamia
TATATATATATATATATACATTACAAAATCAAAAACTATTCAAGGAATAAAAAGGATGTCATCATTAGTCGAGGGTGTGCTGACATGAACTTTTTACAAATTTTTTTATTTGCTACTGTAAAAGAGAAACCATGCATTGCAATGACTGCCAAGTCTGATAGCCATTCTGTTGCCATTATTCTCTTTAACCACGTATGTATTCTTCTCTAACACGAAAATGATCTCTCTGCTTCAACACTTCCAATTGGCAAGATTGCTAATACCATGAGTAGCTCTCGAATGTTGGGAAAAACATTTTATCTATAGCTGTTTGACTCTTCCAATACTTCATCCAACGGAAAAGCTCATTATTGAATGACGATGGTAGAGGCATAATATGACTCCATTTTTCTATGAGGAGACTCTGCGTGAATCACTTTTTCTAAAAAAAATCTGCTTTTTAGGAGAATTGTCAAAAATAAAAAAAGCTCTACACAACTATCCATCATATTAACTACTGGTGCAATTTCACAGGCATGAAAGATAACTAGGTTCAAAGAATGAAGACAATTTCCTTTATAATTTGCATCTTGTGACAACTTTAAGATTTCGGATTGAACTCCTTTTTTTCTTCAACTCATTGAAGCTGTTGTGTCATATGCTTTTCCAGTTGATCGTTTTCAAGATTGCATAGGTCTATAAGAACTTCACGCTTTTGAGGTTTATCTGGATCACTGACAAGATCAAGGATGCGCAAACATATTGACAAAACTAAACGATTTCGGGAGGTAGTCTCATCTGCGATAATGGAAAAATATGGACATTTTTCTAAACATTTCCGTATATTGTCTTTATATAATTCGCCAGTTATTTCTAATATTTCATTTTGAATGGACTTACTAATGTATCGAGCATTTTTGGGACCTGTGTTTTTTTAAGGATGGATTTTTTTCTGCTATCACTCTTATTATAGCAATGAAATTACCTTCATTAGATTCTGCAGGATTTGCAAAATCTATTTTATTATCTCTGTGTCCTCTTAGGGAAAGCTGTTGTCGGGACATAGATGCACAATATCAACAATAAGTGGTAGTATCACCTCATTCTTTGAAAAATTGGAAACAGAAGCTTGAGGACTCATTTGGACATCAATACGATTTTCGATATTGTGTGTTTAATTCCTTATAATTGAACGTTCTAAAGACAGATTGTGATATTTTTTATCTTAATGTGCATCTAGTATTTCTTTGGCCTTGTAGTTGCAAAATGGATTGTTGAATAATGCCCCTAATGCCTTCTTTTCATTTGCATTCAAAAATAACAACCATGTCAAACACCAACCTTCTTCATAGTTTTCACAGGAACTATAAGCCAGCCATTTGTATTGCTCCAGCCATTTCCACTGAAAAGTTAAATAGTGCTTCTTTGATTCTGAAAATTTAGCATTTAATTTGTCAGTTGGTAGGGGTTTCCAGCAATTGTCTGTGTGTCGAATTTTATCAGAATCTGTTAAAGATTTCCAATTCTCTCTCACATCATATGGAGATATTCGATCAATCTTAAATGATGCAAAACAAACTGTTGTATTATTTTCAGGATCTTATACATTTCTTGGAAGGGAAGATTAATTAAAATTTCTGCTTCTGAAGATTGTCCAGTGTTTTCAAGCGTAAGGAAAGTATCTAGAGTTCCTTGAAAACGAATTTTTTTATTGGGATGTTTGCTCAGTTCTAAAAAGATAAGAAGTATAAATAAGTTTTTCAATATGTTGTTTTGTGAATATATTTTGTTTTACATTACATGTTTTATATTACAGAGCATTTTTACCTAATGATTGCAGTGAAAAACATTTAAAAAAATTAGCTAGATATTAATGAAAAAATTATTTTCAAATAACCTCAACAATTTTGTAATTGTAATAAATTATGGGAAACTCATTAAGAATAGTATCTTTAGAAATGTAAAAAGAATTATTCATTAAATTGAAGTTGTAAATATTGTGAATTTAATCAATTAAAATTACATCTACCTTATTTAAGATTAAATCAACATCTGCCAAAAAACTGCTACATGCTTACACCTATTCAGGGATGTAAACAGAAATGGACACGACCCAGCAGAGCAGGGTCGAGGTGTTAAAAATGGGTTGACATTTAATAAATAACTCACTATTACTCAAAAGATGCATGTAAATCAAGGGAAATGTAGTGATTTTATTATAAGTTTACACTGTCCCATCATTGGTCTAGTGAAATGAAAATGAAAGAAAATCTACTAATTTAAATGAGTACATCAATGAATAATTTGGTCAGTTATGGCAGACATTATGTTTCAATTCAAACAATACATACACACTATTTTCATGTTGCAAATATGCCTCTATTTTTGTCATTCTGCAAATAACAATACTTTTTTATAATGCAAGACCTTTATTTCAGGTAATTATTTCTCTCGGCTCAATTCAAATTTATATGAGGAAATTGTTTGATACATGAATTTACGTATAGTAACTATATGTCTCACCTAACCGTATGCAGCCATTATTAAGGCTGACTAAGAAACTAGGTTTCTCGTTGGCCATAAGCATTAGTAAACTAATGCTCATTTTCTACGCTTTTGTCTAGCATTGATGAGCCCCCTTTGCAATAGCAGGCTCATAAACACGTTCAACCAGGGCTGCATGTTGTGCACATGACACAGTATGGGCTTGTCTGGTTTACTGCTACTCACTGCTTCAGCCGCTAAAACAGTCTATTACCATACCCAATCCCAACTTTCTTATTTCAAATGCAATGCACACTACAGCTAATAGCAAAGCAAAGTGTTACAATGACGTTCATTTGGCGGGAAACTAAATGGTTAACTGTTTCTGTGTTTAAATGCTCGAGAGTAGAAATAGATTCAAACCTAATTTAGAGTTTGAGATTAATTGCCAGACCACTCGCACAGAAAATGTGATTTGGCGTGGTGTTCATTATTTTAATGCACAACTTATTCTGTTAAATTGAACTTTGCATGTAATCGCGGCAAATTTAAACGTTTACATTCTGCAACAGCTAAAATCTTGTAACATGAATTAATAATTTTAAACGTTGCAAGCTAAAAACTTATTTATACATTGATATTTTTTGAAAATCCTCGACAAAGGGGTGACTAGTCACCATAGTCACCCCTGGATCCGACCTTGCTACAGTATTGTCATCGCTGAAAAACTATAATTTCATACCTATTCATCAAATGATAGTCTTTTGCACTCTTTATAACTTCCCCTTTCGCTAGCTGGACCAAGATTCAAGACATGCTCATAGATTTCTTTTGACATCATAGCTGAAGCATTCCGTCCCTTTGCCAGAGTATTGTCGGGTACCACTTTTTTCGTATACCGGTATTCTTTTTTATTGGAGCTCTCGTGTATCGGTATTTCGTGTATTTGAGAGTCGTGTATTTTCATGTATTTTCGTGTATTTAGGAAAACTTATTAAAGCCAGAAAAATTTATTCTTCAAAAGAAATTTGCACTAGGCATTCTAAATTTTTGGGTAAAATTTAGCTGCGTTCATCGCTGGAGCGAGGCTTACATACCGAAAACATCCGTTCAACGGAACTACTGCTTGCGGGTATGGCCAGAATTTCATAAACAGCATTTTTGAAATCACTGCACATGGGGGACTGCTCCCAGAATTTTACAATCTCGTCATTTACCAAAGCACCGTCTAAATATGAAAGTAAATAATTATGCTGTGGCTTAGAAGACAAATTGGCGGCCAGAGATCAACAGCGGCGGTGGAAACTTATTGCGTAATTGCTATGGCTGCTGCCGCCGCTATTGACTAACGCGCGTCATGCATTGTAATTTCCGGCTCATGGAGGTAGGATGAATCCTTATAATTTGTTATTAGCTGAGTACAAATTGCCCTCAAATTGTGTAATTGAGGCTCAGCACGAACCCACTGAAATACCGATACACGATATCGTGTAGTATACACGATTTTCGTGTAGTATTTTTTATACCGTTACTTTCGTGTATCGTTATCACGAGTTTCGTGTAGATTATCGTGTATCGGTAATACACGACAATGCTCTTTGCGGTGTTCATTTTATTCAGCGTTTCATTGAATAATATACGCGTTTCTTCCAATTGAATTGCAGATGGGTTGATGCTGAAAAAAGTTGCTACGCGGCTGGTATGGAGCAATATATACCTAAATAAATCAAATTATTCCTCAAACAAATATTCTATTCCTGTAAGTGCGTGTTGGCTAACATTGAAGAGGTTGTTATTGCATCTTGATTTAATCCCTGCCTAATTAGGGAATTTTTCATGAGCGTAAGGGTATTGGTACCAGACTTGTCAATGAGTCGACATTTCCAATCTCGGCTCATTTAAATTTTGTGTAAGTTTCGTGCTCATTCCGAACTGCGTTTTTTGGTTCTGTACTCGTCCCCAAAAATCAAGGCACGGTTCCAACACTGTTGATGAGGCATCAAAGAATAGTTATCTTATTTTCTTAATTCATTCATCCCCAGCTCGAATCTATACACAATGTAGTGGTTCATTCGCTTTCTTATTAATGTTTGACAGAGAAATTGGGCTATTTTCTCAAATTTTTGATTAAAATATTCATAAGAATAAGTTAATTTGATAAAGTATGTAGGATTTATATCCGTTTTTTCAGCTTAGTGATCTAAGTCTGGCGAATCTTAAAAATGTTCCAGAAGAAGCTCGCCAACACATTCGCATGCTGATTGATCCAGATCAAAATGTCCGGCCCGATGCATCTCAACTTTCAAAGGTAATTTATGCTTCATACTTTCGTCTGTCATGTTCTGAGATTAGATAACGTTCTTTCAAGATGTTTGTGCGCTTACATTACAATTTTTGGATACCTTGCTTCAATGTGATAAAAGTCAAAAGACACACTTTTTCAAGGGTCTCCCAAAAGTGTTGGAGAAAATGCCAAAGGTTTGTAAATTTATTCATTGCTATTTCTAATAATTTTTTTCCATATACAATTTTCAATTTTGGTATTATCATCGCTGTTCCCTATTATTAGAAAGTAACTTTATTAGCGGCATTTAGATTTTCGAATGCATTAAATTTGTAAATAAAAGTAAATGGTTGCTTGCCTTTAGAACCAACGACCAAATCACGACAATGTCTCATTGAATACTAGTGTTCGTGCTTTTAATAGGCAGACTTTAAAAGGCATCTGAGAAAGCATAGTAACTTTGATCATATCTGCACTGACTTTTACATTGCGACTTTCATGAATACTGTGAGCAAAACTTTTAATCGATTTTCTTAACTCTTAAATGGCCAACATATTTTTGTTACATATGTGGGCACCTTGTGTCCAAATTGGATCCCAATTGAAATGCAAGAAAAAATGTAGATTATTTATTGCAGCTATTGCATGCCCACACAAGAATGACATTCATTACAAATCAGCTTTGTTTTCTTGTCTGATTTTCGGTCTTTACACATTACACATCGACCAAGTTTTCTGTCTGATGCTGTTGCATTACTCTAAAGGGCATTATTGCAATTCTATAAATCAATATAACATCTAGGAAACATGTTTGTATCAAAATCATAACATTTACTAACTTTAGCCATCCTTACACCAATGGCTTCCATGCATTCTTTTATATTCTGTTGTAATGTCTTGCATTTTTCACATCTTGCTTATGCATGTGGGAAAATCATATCCAATGCCAATGCTTTTATATAATTCATCCTATTGAACTTCTTTGGCTTTATCGCACGAACCTAAACAGTTGGACCATTCAACTAGCAGCTCACATAAATCATGTCCATGAAAATACGAAATGGATATCTAGAACAAATCATAAAATCAAATACATTTATATTTGGATTTACCGAGTAGTTCCTCGTCCACAACTTTATTCTTGAGTGATTTGATCTCCAGTGTCAACGCCACGTTTTCCATTATTGTAATCAATTACAATTTGTGGTTTTTTGTCAGGACTATCACTCATATCGCTTCCATGATGCTGTGTGGATAACAAACGACGTTCCGCTTTGATTTCACAGGGTGATATCTTTTTGGAAAGCAAATCGTGAAGAAAATGCATTACTTTTCCGCTGAAGTTGCTTAGGAATATATCTCTTGTTTCACCTCATAGTTCCTATCATTGTTAGACCACAACTGAGTAAAGCTTTAGCAGCTAGAATGAGAGTTATTTTTTTAGTAATTAAAATTTTACTTTCATAACTTGTAAAAAAACTCTGTTACTACTGCTCGATTGCTGTTCTCTAACTCTTTTACCATGTCCATCACAACACGATGGCCCAGGTTCTTTCCTGGCTTGCTATTGATTGCCTTTCCTAAATATCAAATTTGAAAAAATATATTTTTTTCTTAAAATTACCTGTATATATTTGATAATTGAAGATGCATGAAGTGTTTACATCTGCTGCAACCCAAACTTTAATTTTATATCGTCCTGGTTTTGATTTGATGTATTGTCTGAATTTACATCCTCCTCGAAACCTACATAGACGTTCATCAACTGTCACTGTCTCATATGGCTGGAAATGTTTTTGCAAAAACTGGTGAACAAATCATACATTTCCCGAACACGGGCAAGTTTATCATCTTTGAGTCTTTTCTCACCAGTGCACTTATCATCACACTTGATGAATCTAAAAATTTCTTGAAAGCGTTTCCTACTCATTGCTGCAACAAAAATGGGCCTTCTAAAAGACTTTTTCTTCTCACCAAAGATCATTGATTGCCTTTTTTCTTGACCTTAGAACACCTGCAAGAATAAGAAATCCAATGAAGCAGTATATTTCTTGGGATGAAATATTTTCCCATATTGTAGAGACTGAACATGCATATCTATTGGTGTACTGAACAATCAGCTCAGCTATTTCCATTGTAAGAAAAATCTAAATGAATCAAACTCAGTTTTCACATGTTTTGATGAAGAAGTGAGTCCAGGAACACAATTAAAGATATTAAGAGATAGTCTCCTACCTTTATTGGATTAATGTGAAGTACAAATATTGCCATCACAGAAATCATTTCCATGTCATTGCTAGACACACTATCATCTGAAAACACATTGCTGTCAGATTCATCATCCTCACTTGGTGATTGATGGGACATGAACATATCACTCTCTACACTTGAACCACTATCACTAGATGAGGCATTTGAATGTTCTCCAAGAAGCATCATTTTCATATCTTCAATAGACATTTTTTGTTAAATGTAATCTAAAACAGTAAACAAAATAAAAATGCGTTTTAAATTTTTGAAGAAAATTATTAACATAATATAAAAACAAACAAGAATATATAATACAATTATATAGTGCCATTTAAGGGTTAAAGGAGAAAAATTATACAATACTAAAGCAGTTTGTTTATTAGTGCTTCTTTTATAACAACCAACAAGTCAACTGCGTCCCCCTTTTGTTGGCTTCTGTCGAATGTCACAACTGTTAATGTAATTGGAAGATGTCGTTCAGCTTCAGCCTCTGATGCTGGAGGACATATATTTTCAAAGCAATTTGCCAACAATAGGAAATTTTTATCAAGTTCAATCAAATCCTTTCCATAATCAACCAGATAGGCTTCGAACTCCTGCGTGATTTTTAATCTACTTCTTTATGAAAATGCGAAGCTTCAGTACTCGGCATGTTGTGCATCTGATCAAATGAATCATTGCTGTTAACAACTGCCGTGGTGCTATCAGAAACAACATTTGTTTGCCCGACTTAGTAGCATAAAAGTGATTTTGTGATATGGATCTGAAGTTAAGAAATGCATTTTTTTCAGGATTGGGTCGAATATCGTATCCAGTATATATATATATATATATATATACTCAGTAGATGTCTAAAATTCATCTTATTGAGGGCTGATCACTCAGGTTAACGTATTAAAACGTGTCATTTGCTCGCTTAGTAAGAAACCATTGAATTCGTGGCACAACAGCAACACAGTTCTTTATCAAAGTGTTTAATGCTTAAGTGACTAAGCAAACAAATGACACTTTTTCTCGACAGAGGTGTTTTTAGTATTGATATTAATTCTTTGAAAATCGCTATTGAATCGGTGCCGGCTGACTGGTTTCCAATATTTCGACCCAACCTGACCTTTGGCAACGTCGGACGCAACACGGATATTGACTGTATACCACTGGGGTCTAAGTGTTTTATTGACATACCTTGCCTGTTTTTCAAAATACAGATTGTATGCTGTCATTTTGAAACAACAACATTAGTCTTCTGATAACAATCCTTCAATTTACTTAAATACTTCAAATATCGTTTTTAATCTTCCATTAAAATACATTATATTGTAAACTATCGGTATCAGTTATATTGCTTGTATCATTTGGCTAGCATTTGTTTCGCATAGAGCTGTTTTAAGCCACCATCGGTACATCTCGTGTCGCATCTCTATACACCCGCAATCCATGCTTTACCCATCGAGATAATTCCAAAAGCTCTTTGTCTTAATAATATATAGGTTCTATACTGTTTGATGATATAATTTCCGCAATTGTACATATAACTGTTTTCCTTTCAGAATTGATAATGGAATTTGTTCATTAAAAAGTACAGTTGTTTAGCCCTCAAGTGCATGTATTATTTTACTGACGTTACTGCATGAAATGGGTTACATAAAAATTTAGTCATTTGCTTAAAATCTCAAGTATTTGTTGCAAGTTTTAGTTTAAATACTTATAAACAAATGAAAACAGGGTTCAAGACTGATCCAGTTTTAAAAATCTTTTGTTCCCATACACATAGGTTGCTTTTTGATGGTACTTCTTTTCCGAACCTTGCAGCGAAAGCTTCTGTAATGCTTGCCATAGTCAGGTTATTACGCGATCTTTCATGAACCCACACTGAAGTTACCAGCGGTTTTTCAATCGTATAATCACTTGTATCGATCATTATCGTAAAATAGTAATAGTAAAAACCTCATTACTTAATAATTCGCTCCATTTCTTTGACCAACATTGCCCCAGAACATTCTGAACTGTAGTGTTCTGAGACTTATGGGCCACCCTGTACAATTCTAATTGGATTCATATGGACATTTTGAGAGAATGCCCATCCTCTTTGACCATTGTTCTGCAGATTCTTACAAAATGTAAACTTGAGTTGCCCACAGGTAACATTAAACGGATATTCATTCTGCTATTGTAATAAGTATCTTATGTGATTATAGTGCTTGCGCTATTATAATTTGCTCCATTGTACAAGCTTCAGAGCATCTCATGGCACAAGGAGTGATCATTTGTTGGAATTGCGTGAAGTACCATTTATATTTTCAAGAACCAACTCTGATAAAAACAATAATACAAATGTTATCTCATTTTGTCTTTTTCATTCGAGTTCTCTTTTCAATTCAAAAACTTTCGATTTTGCTCATCTTCGTTTCAATGTTTTCCAGTCTTTCCCACATAGATAATGAATTATTATTATTGTTAGCTTCAAAAATATCTTCATTTGCTTTTCTCTTTAATATAAATTCTACCTCTATTATGTTGAAAGAACAATTAGGATAAATTGTTTAATTGGCTCTCATTTTGGAACAGTGTTGATAATTTCCACAAAATTTCCTCAAATAGTCTATTGAATATGCTATTTTGTTTGCAATCTGAATTTTTGAAATCAATGAACTAATACTTTCGCTATGACTTTTGTGACATAATCGGCGTTAATCTACATAGAAGGCGATGAAGAAGAAAAAGAAAAACTAAAAAACTTTGATTTATTTATTTTGATTACCTTGGTTTTGTTTTTATATCAATTAGAACTTTTTGTAAACTAAGATATAATACGGAAAATGCCTGTCGGTAAAAGTTTTGGCAAAAGGATTCAACTGAAAACGCATAGCTAATTAATAGCCATTAATAACACGTTGCTTAGAAATCAACAGACGAGTTTTATAATTAAAGAAAAAATTGTTAACGAAAAAATAGCTACATGTTGTTTGTTGTAAAATTTTGATATAAATATGATGTGTGAAAACAAAGAAGTTGATGAAATTAAAGCATTCGGGTTTCTCTTTAATTTGTATCAGGTTTTTGACTATTATATTAATGGAAAGCTAAACGTTCGGGCACATGAGTAGCTATTCAGGAACTCTCACCGCGCACTAAATCGGCCGGTTGGGAGGCATCATTAAAACGGTAAATAGATTTCAGCTTTAACCTCAGCTTTACCTTTGCACCCTGTCTAGAGAAAGTGTGTCCTTAGGTTAGGTTACGTATCGGAGTTTTTATTTCATTTAGCTTCCCTATCTAGTCGACTCACTTTAATAAGAAATGCCTTTAAACAGCTGGATAGCTGAGCGGAAGTTAACCTGTTGCTTTAGATCCAAATTCTTTATCGGTATTAACCCATTAATGCCCAAATGACCATGAAAGGAATTTTTTTTAATATTTTTGTAATAGAACAAGTAAATGGACTCTTACTAATAGAAAAAACTAAGCCATTTAAAATTTATCAAAATTTAATTTGAAGTAAGTTCATGGTAGATGCATCTACCAATGGGTATTCTAACTGCTTTTTTGTCAAATTTACATAATGAGAAAACTAACCAGTATTATTTGATATAGCAATTTATATAATAATATATTTACTTAACATATAAAATAATATTCAAAAAACAATAGAAAATATCTATTGGTGATATTTCAAAAAACATTGAGGATGAATATAAACATTGCATTTGAAGCACCAATACATACTTTTTCCTTTGCATAAGCGGCAACGAGGCCCTTTATTACCTGTAACTTTAATCATATGGTCAACATTGTCTATGCATATAATATCAGCAGTCGATTGTTTGGGCTAGAGATGACCCCCTACAGCAATTACTTGTCCAAATTTTCTAAGCAGGAATATGGAAATTTTTCCAATGAAATCTAAAAGTGGTAAAGATTCTCCACTGATGCTTTTATAAAATATCCAAGGTTTTACAGCTGAAGCATTCACTGTCTAGGCAAACAAGGGCCACCACCACTTCTTGGATCTAATCCTGACTTGATAAGTAGAAACGCTTTGATCATGAAGATCAAGACCTGCCATAAATTTACAATACTGCTTTATGCTGTTCGGCTGGGAAATGCTTATTTTCTTTTTATCAGAGGCAGAGTACCTTTCTCTCATAGATATTGATTCTGTTTTGTACAAATTAGATGCAATGTAAACAGTATGATTATCCTCCCATCTACATAAAACAATTTTTTTGGTGAATGCTGAACTGAAGTATCCTCTTTTGCTCTTTGCCATAAACTTTTTATTTGGCAAAGGTGCATTCCACATTCAGTTTTCTCTTACAGTTCCAGTAAAGCCAATGCCATGGTCAGAAAGATAATCTATCAATTCAAATGAGGTGAATAAATATGGCAATTATTATGTATTAAGGAANAGTTTTCTTTTACATTTCCAGTAAAGACAATGCCCTGGTCAGAAAGACAATCTATCAATTCAAATGAGGTGAATAAATATGGCATTTATTATGGATTAAGGAAAGAGATACCTTTGTTTACATTTTGGCTCTAAAAATTTAGACTTTTCTAATACATCCTCAATACTGGCTTTTGATTTTAATACTCTGCCAGGTAAATTATCCATATTTCCTACAATATCATCATCACTTGGCAAATCATCAATGTCTGCATCAGCATCTTGCCTTCTATGGGCGGTTCTATGATTACTGTTTGGGATGTAGGAAACTCATCATCGTCTTCATCATCAATTTCAAAAAACTCAACGACTTCAACAAATTCTAGTCTTCTAAGCATAGAGTTATAAAAAAGTTTTGGATAACAAAATAATTCTAACAAATAGTTTTTCTTCAATTTTACATATTTTTATTAAAAAATTATATTTACCATGTAAATGCCCAGTGGTAGATATATCTACCACCAGTATTAAACCCAATGCCAACTCAAAAATAAATACTATTTTGTAATAAATATATTACTATGGAATTCTCACATATATAAGCTATTGATAATGATTAATATATATAATTTT
>CABFPE010000001.1:4058491-4088631 GCA_900660155.1 Hofstenia miamia
TATATATATATATATATATATATAAAATAACTTATTGTAAAACATTCAAAAAATTTTAATCGAAGTTGCTTAGATAAGGAGAAATTATATTTTGTCAAAATATATTTGATTCTTAAGTATTAAGTTCGACTGTACTTTTCATTGAAATCGAAAACTAGAGTGGATTAAAATATTTCATTTCATACAATGAAAGTAAAGAAATTAATACTATTTTATTGTATTAGTGAATATATAAATCACAAACCTTCTGAATATTAAATTGATTTTGTGATTGTGATTTGCTTGTAGTGGATTTTTCCTTAGTTTTTTTATAAAAGAGCATCCCAAATTTATTTGCATCATAGCATATTACTTTTAGTTAGTTCTTACACTGAATAAGTGTGCCACATTCTTCTTGGTGTTTTTTATCTTTGATATTAAATTTTTTGATATGTAAGTATATGCAATATAATATTTCTGATTGCATTTTACATTTAGTGATACTAAAGCAAATCGCATTTTTAGATTTGAAATATTCTACTACAATTTAATAACATTTTGTAAAGGAATAACGTGGAAACTTGTTTTGTGAATAATGAAATTAATATGCAAAACTTCATTTGGATTGAGATTATTAACATACTTCAAATGGAATTCAATGTAAAAATGTGTATCATCAATGATATGTATATATACATTTTTTGATTTGAAATAGATTAGAATTTTTCTCCAAATTGAAAACAGATCCGATCCGATCCGATCCTACCCGATTCATTCTCTGACATGCTAATATTGTACTCATGAACAATGCTTGCCTTCAGTTTACTTACTGCTTGCTTTTCTTGATAATTGTGTTGATAAAATAGAAAGGCGATGTTAAATGAATGCACTTGTATAATCTGTTTATGCTGAAAATGCCTAGAGAATACTTTGGTAAAACTTTCTAACAGACTGTTGTAAATATCCAGTAACTACCTTATGTGATAATCGGACATACCTATCTCAAAATCTATTCAAATGGCCTATTGGGCTAAAGGGACTCCTAAATCAAAATATAAAGTATGTTTGATTTTGATAATTTGACGACATTCTTAACTAAATTATATAAAAATTAATTTAAAAAATATCTTTTAAGAAATAATTTAAAAATTCAAAATATTGTCCTTTTAATCCAATTTCTGCCAGTGTTACTTTTAAGTAACAAAGCAATTTATCCACATTTTTGAAAAAAATTATCCAAACCTGTTAAAAAATATTAAAGGCACCTATGGCTTTGGGCAGGCTCATGCAATGATGAAAATTTGTTCTAAAGCTTATTCTTGTGTCGGAAATACATGCAAATAAGAATTCTTCTCTATGAATGATCCGATTTTAGTAAAAATTGTCAAATTCTTTCTATGTCTAGATAATGAGTTTGTTTAATTTCCATGGAAACAACTGCTGCCCTGAAACATTTTGCTTTCTGAAGAAAAACTGTGCATGCCCCATCCAGGCGCCCCGCACATAAAGCCAGGACAACTATTTAGGTATACAAAAAGAGGAGACAATTCTCTATCTTGTGGTATTTTCAGATTATGAATTACCTTCATTAGTTCGTGAAATATTGAAAAAATTCCACTAGAGTTAGGATTAAGTTTTAATTTGTTATTAATTTTTAATACAACTCAATTTGTTTATGCTAAGCTAGGCAAAAGTTAATATTTTAGTATAGTTTTATGCATAGCAATTATCATAAATTTTATTTGGGACAATTTAATATCACCTTTAACTGAAAATAGTGTAGCATCTGCGCCTGAACTCCTCCCAACCTTCTTGTAGCCCCACATGAGAAACCATGATGGCCAAAAGCCTGATCTTAACCCATTAATGCCCAAATGACCATGAAAAGAATTTTTTTTAATATTTTTGTAATAGAACAAGTAAATGGACTCTTACTAATAGAAAAACTAAGCCATTTAAAATTTATCAAAATTTAATTTGAAGTAAATTCATGGTAGATGCATCTACCAATGGGTATTCTAACTGCTTTTTTGTCAAAATTACATAATGAGAAAACTAACCAGTATTATTTGATATAGCAATTTATATAATAATATATTTACTGAACATATAAAATAATATTCAAAAAACAATAGAAAATATCTATTGGTGATATTTCAAAAAACATTGAGGATGAATATAAACATTACATTTGATGCACCAATACATACTTTTTCCTTTGCATAAGCGGCAACGAGGCCCTTTATTACCTGTAAATTCAATCATATGGCCAACATTGTCTATGCATAGAATATCAGCAGTTGATCATTTGGTCTGGAGTTGACGCCCTACAGCAATTACTTGTCCAAATTTTCTAAGCAGCAGCATGGAAATTTCCCGAATGAAATCTAAAAGTGGTATAGATTCTCCACTGATGCTTTTATAAATTATCCAAGCATTTACAGCTGAAGCATTCACTGTGTAGGCAAACAAGGGCCACCAACAGTTTTTGGATCTAATCCTGACTTAATAAGTAGAAAAGCTTTGATCATGAAGATGAAGACCTGCCATAAATTTACAATACTGATTTATACTGTTCGGCTGGGAAATGCTTATTTTTTTATCAGAGGCAGAGTACCTTTCTATCATAGATATTGATTCTGTTTTGTACAAATTAGATGCAACTGTAACAGTATGATTATCCTGCCATCTACATATAGCAATTTTTTTGGTGAATGCTGAACTGAAGTATCCTCTTTTGCTTTTTGCCATAAACTTTTTATTTGGCAAAGGTGCATTCCACATGCAGTTTTCTCTTACAGTTCCAGTAAAGCCAATGCCATGGTCAGAAAGATAATCTATCAATTCAAATGAGGTGAATAAATATGGCAATTATTATGTATTAAGGAAAGAGATACCTTTGTTTACATTTTGGCTCTAAAAATTCAGACTTTTCTAATACATCCTCAATACTGGCTTGTGATTTTAATACTCTGCCAGGTAAATTATCCATATTTCCTACAATATCATCATCACTTGGCAAATCATCAATGTCTGTATCAGCATCTGGCCTTTCTATGGGTGGTTCTATGATTACTGTTTGGGATGTAGGAAACTCATCATTGTCTTCATCATCAATTTCAAAAAGCTCAATGACTTCATCTAATACTAGTCTTCTAAGCATAGAGTTATAAAAAAGTTTTGGACAACAAAATAATTCTAACAAATAGTTTTTCTTCAATTTTACATATTTTTTTTAAAAAATTATATTTACCATGTAAACGCCCAGTGGTAGATATATCTACCACCAGTATTAAACCCAATGCCAACTCAAAAATAAAAACTATTTTGTAATAAATATATTACTATGGAATTCTCACATATATAGGCTATTGATAATGATTAATATATATAATTTTACTCTAATATGAAATTTACACTAAGCTTTTATTATTTAGAAATTCACGTCTTGACATTTTTTTCTGAAATCAATATGTATAATAGTTAATAACAGTTGTAAGGTGTAATAGCATGAATAACAATAATGCTAAAATAAATCGCGGGGAATCACTACATGATGCTAAAATTGTTTCCAATGGTAATGCTAAATTTTAATTACATGCTGTGCATTTAAAAGACATGTGTTTAATGGGTAGATACATCTACCATTGGGCATTAATGGGTTAAACATAACAAGGCTTATTATTCATACGACATCTCTACAAACATCTTAATTAGATTCATTAGTACATTATTTTTTACGGACTTTTTACTGTACAGCTTTTTCAAACCCGTTATAGATTCTAACTTTTCTCAATTGATTGAAAGTTATAGAAATGTCCAGTTTAGAATTTGCAAGGTCTATAAAAAGATTGTTTCTCGAAAGCGGCAAGGTTGCGAACAGTCATTTATTAATTCGGATAACAAGGACAATCATTGTACAAAATTCGTTAAGGGTAAGCAACAAATGGGAACATCTCACAATGCCACATTAACCACTGTCACCGAGAAAGTTCGTTCGTGAGTCATAAACCTTTGCATAGCATTGGCGATCGCTGCTGGCTACGATCTTGTTCTCATGGCCCCGCTTCGGGTTTTGACCCTGTGATCTCTCGCTGTACATCTAAATGGACTTTGATTAATTAATTACATGCAATGTAGTTATAGAAGTTTATACAATACAATAACTGTTACGAATGGAGCAGCGGAGATATAATGGAATCGATCACTTATTACCGAGAACAATTTATGTAACTAAGAAAGTAATAGCAATAACTAATTATGGTCAATCTCTATATGTGATGATTCGATTCTACACTTGTCAAGGTAAATGTAGGTTAAAAATAAAAAAAATAAAAAAGCTATAAAATATTATCAAAATCACAAACGAGAATGTTCGAGTCACTCTTCAATGGGTTTTCCTTGGTTCTGGAGGCAAAGTCGAACACGACGTTCAAAGTCGCCAATCGCACTCAAATGCTGTTCGTCAGTTATCGCTTGAAAGGCAGCGCGAATTTTCTGATTGAGATCATGGATGTTCTGTGGTTCTGTCTTATAAACGGGGTACTTCAGGTGACCCCATAGCCAAAAGTAAGAAGGATGACGTTAAAGTCAGATCAATACAGCACACGTGCTATGGTAATGCGCAAATGTAATAGCAAGCAGACAAAATTGATAAATAGACAGTGCTCAAAAACGTACCTTTACTTTGAAAGGTCATAGCGACAGTATTAGTTCATCGATTTCAAAAATTCAAATTGCAAACAAAATGGCATATTCAATAGATTATTTGAGGAAAGTTTCGTGGAAATTATCAACACCATGCCAAAATGAGAGCCAATTAAAACTCTTAGACTACTTCTGGGACACCCTGTATAATTATATTTGATTGTTGACAACATATGATAGAATTTAGTTTTTTATTATTATCTATAAATTTTGAACAAAATCAAACATGGATTTTGGAGTTGGACCCAAAAGACATTGAGGTGAATAATTTTTTAATTTAATTCTTCTAATAAATATAAGGAATACAATTGAAACTAGTAAACTGATTTAGTCAATCTTCCAATAAGGACTTTTTTGTAATTTATTACGTCTTGATTATCTAAGACAGCGATGATGGCTTCATTTCAAAGCTCCTTCAGTAAGCCTTGAAGCTGCGTAATGAATATTGTAATAAATTTCCTTATTTATAATTGATGTTTAAAATCTTACCTACGTACACAATTGGACCTTGATGATCTCCAAATTGCACTATGCTTCTTTGTTCTAATGATATCTTTTCCAACCCTGACAAATGTCAAAGCCACTGTTTATTGAAATTGCAACATTAGTAATGTCAGATTTACAGTGTGCTTGTGAATCTGACTTTCTGACATATAAAGATTCATAGCGTACATCTGCCTCCAAAATTTAGTCCAATTCTGCCTGCAGTTGCTCCTACAACGCGTGCAAATTTCAACACTTAAACAAACTTCATTTGAATATATATATAGAGCTCATGTGTGCGAGTATCAATTTTGACAAAGTAGAAAGTTTAAAAAACAACGTGTATAACGGATATCTCAGGCATCAAAAACTTTTATGCGAAAGATTGACTTTGCGTTTGGAATAGTAACATCAACTCTATAATAATAAATGCATCTTAAGCAATTTTTTCTTATCATAAAACTTTGACCAAATTTGAAATCCCTTTTTACTTAAGGGGGGGCTAACAAAAATATTATGAAAAATCACATTTTTGTATATTGTCACAAAATTTTTACACATTGAATGTTCTTCATGTGCATATGTTGGAATATTTGTAATTTTGTGCTAAAACAAATGCTGGTTAAAAATTTAGGTATTAATTATTATTTTGTGTAACTTTAAGTCATATCTGAAACTTGTTCTTGCAACTATAGCTGTTTTAAAAAGACTATGCAATTTTTCATTACCCCTCCCTTAACAGCATTAATTCATAGATTGAAATTCTTATTCTTAAGTTATAACGGGATATTATGAGTAACATAAGCGCTTATGGTTTAATAATATTCCGTCAAATGTGTGAAATATAACTACAATAAAATAATAAAGGAACAATTACATTTAGTGTGGTTTGGTAGATGTTTTCCTCTTTAAACTTTGTTTTCCATTTTTTTTATTGTACATGTCAATGACGCCTATAATTTCGTTTAAGCATAGACATGCATTTAAAGCTTGTCTAATATTAAGTCTTAATAAAAGCCTACTGTGCTATAGTAGATTTTGTGTCGTGATACAACGTGCCCTTGAATGCGTATTTTGCTTTTCTACAACACGCTCTTTGTTTTGTTAAAATTTGAAGGCGACTACTGCTAAAATAACTACTGCATTATGTTGCCTGCATATATATATATGCATATATGTATATATATATATATATATATATATATATAAAGTATAAAAATATAGTAAATATACAAACAAAAGTTGTTTAGGATATTTTGAGCTATTCATAACTTTGATATATACTTTTTTAAATTTTTCATGCGTCAACTTCACATTTCTTTTATTTAATATTTTTTGCATAATTACGAATTATGTTGGACATAGCATACTGCAAAATGGGGAGACTGGCCAGTAGGGTGTGCGTCTTTGGAAGTTTTCTAGAAAATTATAAAAAACATATTTTATAACTGAAACTCAAACAACTCACGAACTTCAATACAGTAATCATGTATTTTCGAACATGCTTAATTACATTGAGAAATTATTTTTTTACCATAGTGTATGTTAAAATGTACTACTGATAAGTCCAATGTTTGGTACTGTCTAACTTTTTTTCTGTCCAATATATGGTAAAATTACAAAAATATTACTTGTAAAGACAATTGTTAACTTCCCAACTAGCATTATATGGTGACAATCAACGACATCATTGAAGCCAATCTAAAGTCACCCCTGCAATTAAGATATAATTAGAATAAATTCCACAGATCGCAAGTTTGTCATGGATTTAGAACGAAGTTCTCCCAGATCAAGCTTTCCCAATGGAGTCTAAAGAAAAATTAAAGTTGCTGCTGCTTTGTAATTTAATCGGCC
The DNA here is from genome assembly GCA_900660155.1 of Hofstenia miamia. Lineage (NCBI taxonomy): Eukaryota > Metazoa > Xenacoelomorpha > Acoela > Hofsteniidae > Hofstenia > Hofstenia miamia. Next base: position 4,065,515 of record CABFPE010000001.1, read on the forward strand.
TCATTGGAATCATGTTGTCATTAATTGCCGCATTTACAAGAGAATTACATGTTTTGATAATGCTGGTATTTGACATTTTCAAATATGTCAGCTCTGGATCGCACACCTGCCTCATCCTCAGACTTATCTTGGTATGCCTTGGTGATGCTTCTGAGACAGAAGCATAAGTGAGCACTGATTGCCAAAACCCGCAAAGCAGCAAGTACAACTCTGACCTTAGCCAATCCGGGCAGCACAGCGAACGGGGTCTGGGTTCCAAACAGATTTGCAGTAACTAATATGCCGTTCATTCCTAACTAATTGAAGATATGCCTTGTACTTGTGTAATGGCCTAGAGCATGCACGTAAGTGGTTTCGGTAACAGTTGTCTTAAAAAACATGTTAAAATATTTCTCGACATAACCTGATAAGGCGCCCATATGGGTCCCGGTGTGGTGATTCATACCGTAGAAGTTGACCTTGGTATCAACAATAAGGCTGAGGGCCAACCTAAGATTGGCAGGGGAACAATACCTTTTAACAGTTTCGGCACCTGTTGCCTGACACTCAGTCATTACTTGGATAGTAGCTTCCACCCAGTCGCCATCAGGGAGGGATAAATGGGTATGAACTGGACCACTAAAGATTACCATTGCGCACCCCAGCACAAAAAATTCGCATACTTTATTTGTGGCGCATTTGTTGTAGGTCCAAATGGCAGCGGCAGTGGTTGCAATATTGCGATCATTGTGGAAAGCGACAGGGACTCTCAAATCTTCTGATAATCTCTCATCGGACCCAACAGCAAGGCTGACATCCATGTTCCCATTGAATGTAGAGAGAGTAACTTTAAAGGCGCGGGATCCGTCCCCCAATGAGAAATTTTCACCCCATGGACATTGTTGTTGAGATTAATTCAGAAATTGATTTAAACAACTAAAATTCAAATTGGATGCTTGGCGTAAATTAATAATATTTAATCAACCACGAACTTTGTCTGAATTCAATAATTTAGAAATTTATGTAAATAAAAATAAAAATAGCTCTGAGCAGAAATAATCGATAAAAAATTTACATTACCAACTTCGGATTAATATTAATGATAGGATTGATTTCTTAATTCTACTTATCAAATGATATATTAAGCGCAAGATTGAATTGAAATAAAAAAAATTTTATGTTCGGCCAGCACTTAAAATTGAATTTTCAAAGGTTTGAAATGGTTTTTCGAACTCATATAACGAATAAAAAATGTATATTTTGAACTTCGGATTAATATTCATAATATGATATACTTATTTCTATTTATCAAATGCGATGAGTTAAGCATTCGTTTCAGGTTAAATAAAAATTTGCAAGTGCACGTCTAGCAAACAAAATTGAATTTTGAAAAAATAGAATGTCTTTCCGTATTGATTGAGGTAATAAAAAATGTAAGTATCAATTTCACATAAATATTTGAACTATGAATAAATTGTTATTTGTTACAATACGTCTTTGTTTTATAAGCTTTGCGGAGATGAAATCTTATTTATTATAGGGGTAATATTTATGCACTTTGCGAGAAATAGTATTATATAATTGCAGCAATATATTGGGTCCGATGCAGGATTAAGGAGCAAATACATATTATTAAAACTTCTGTTGATCACTGAAAATTTGCAAGATATTAAATTCATGATAAAATAATAATTTCTGATATTCAAGAGAAACAATTTACTATAAAAGTGAAAAAAATTTTCCGGGGAAGCTGCACAAATAAATTTACATAAACTTTTACAATTATGCAATTTACATTATTGTTAAGTATGATAGATGAAAACATTTGAAAATACAAAATAACGTTAATTAAATATTTTTTGAACACTACACAAAATTCGTAAAATGTTTAAGTGTTGGGTTTGACAAAAGTGGATGCCCTCTGGTAAAAACACCGGCCGTATTGTCCGATATTTAGAAAAATATTGAACGTCATGAAATTGTTGCAAGTTTCTCTGATAATTTTATTGAATTCGATCCATCTCTCAGAGTGATCAGGCTTCGTCGGAGGAATTTGCAAAATTACTGTTGTTTTGGTGAATCTCAGGACATTTTTTTATCGATCTGACGACGTACCGCCGAAAAGTATTCCCATTCACTTCTTTGTATACATCATTAGTTCCTATAAACAGAACAATGACGTTATACTGATGTTGAAGATGTTTGAAGCTTCGCCTTCCACGTGCATCGATTGCAGTATTCGGAATTTGAAACCACCTCATTTTGTGATTTTCTATGGCTCAAAGAAGATTTGATGCAATTATAAGTGTTGAGTTCATCTTGTAATTGACATTGAATTTTTAGTTACACATTTATGTTAAATTTACCCCCTTTATCTTTGCCGATGGCAATGCATTAATTAACTACAAAGGAATGCGTTAAAAATGCTTGTAGCTAATTGTAAAAGTTTCTGAAACAATTCCGCTAGCATAAAATCGCCGCTCAATAATATGGATCACAAGATTGGCGAAACGCATAGAAGAAAAACCATCAGATCATTAATATTAGGTGTGTGATTAATTTGTTTTTGCTTCTTTTCAAATTTTATGCTAAACCTAAGTTTTAGCTCAAATAAAAATTTTTAAAGCACAAACAAGACTTAGATAGGCAATACAAAAATCATGTAACATACAATTATCAAATTTTGCTGTATTTTAGTTGTATTTTCTACAATAAATTTCTTAAGGATAAGCAATGCAGCGAAAATTAAATATTTAAATATTTTCCGATCTCATTATAATTCTTAGAATTGTCAAATCGCATTAAACTAGTTATAATGAATAAGTTGCATCAGCTTTAACTTAACTATCTTTCTATTGCTGAAAGTTTCATTAATGAAATTTGCATAAGATTCATCTCGTCTAAATCAAATGTCAGCTCCATTGGTTTTGATCAGAAACTCAATTTATGTATATTTTGTAATAAACTTGCCTCTGAGTTTACCATTCTTTATATAATGCATATATAAACATAATTAGTTGTCCAGTAGATTTTGAAGGTCATTCATAGTTTCCAAGGCGAAAGTTGGTGGTGATTACAAAAACTAATTTTTCTGCATTTTTTTTATCTCTGCGCAAACAATCAATAGCATTTCGTAACGGGGCATAGCTCCTTAAGACAAATCAACAAACCAACTAATTACATTTTACTACTCCTTTATTAAATTGAAGTGATGTAGATTTATAAATTTACGAAGTTTAAATTGTATAGTTTCTTGGAGTTTGGAATACATATTTCATGTACTAAAATAATACTTTTGAATGTATATATTAGCAATAGATCTGAGTTGTGCCTCCAACGTTTATTGCATTTTTATATAAACCGAAACATAGAAAATGCAACAATCTTTATGTATATGGATTATAAAATATTTCATTAAAAAGTGGACCTTTACGAAATTAATTTATTTCATTTACTACGTTATGAATTTGTATCAAATTATAAAGATATCCATTAATAAAATGTACGGCTATCAATTTAAAGACACTTCAGTCAGTTTCTGATTTATTATAGGTAATGTAAAATATTAAATACAAACATAATTTAAAAAATGGTATGCTAATAGAAGTTTGTATGTAAATTCCTAAGTGTCTGTTGAAATAATGTTATATATATATATATATATATATGGGAGACCGATGCAAAGCGGGACATGTAAGATCTATGTGGTATTTGATGTGTAAAATCAGTGACAATTGCCTGACTACCACCATAACCGATGGACAAACTACCACACCAAAAGCAGTAGCAGACAAAATCACGAAGGAATGGATATTAAAATTCAGCCCAATAGAGATAATAGTGACTGATCGCGGTGTACAATTTGAAAGCAAACTTTTTCAAGAAATGATGAAATTACTCGAAGTAATTAATGAGAGAACAACAGCGTACCACCCACAAGCAAACGAGGCAGCCGAAGGTCTAAACAGAACAATGATAAAACTAATAAGGGTAATGACATCACGAGTAGGAGGAAGAGACTGGTGAGAAGTAATAGAAATAGTTGAATACTTCTACAACACCTCCGTACTTTTAACAACAGGAACAACACCCTACAAAGCTATGTACAGAAGGGAAGCCGCTACACCAGTCTCTCCATGCAATACCACACTTACTCGGGAAAACCAGACAAGTACATTAACAAATTAAAAGATCAAATGACAAGCGTTCACGAAGCTATGTGCCACAACACAAAGAAATCCGCAATAAGACAGGAAAGAAACTTTAACAAAAAAATTTACGGCAAACCACAAAAAAGGGTGATCAAGTCTTTACATACACTTTAATGAGGACACAAGACATAAACCAAGTACGCAAATTAAAAACACAATGGTCAGGGCCATACACAATCACACAAGTACTACCAAACAATAATTACAAACTAAACGACCGAAGACCCTTACACTTCCAAAACCTAAAAAGGGCAATGACAGACGTCGAACATATTTCATTAGATCAAAACGCTGAATTCCAGCTAACAAAAAGCAATGAAGGGACCTACCATTATATGCACGTATTCGACAGCATTTTCGAAGAAGAATTTGATGAAGAATTCAAAGCAAACATAAATGAATCTGAACTAGAAACAAGGATAATGCCCCAGAGGGCAGCAAAAAAACAAACCTAAATACGATCCTAAAATATGGGAAATTAATCTACTAACTGAATTTAGGAACACACATAGGGAAAACGACGCAACCAGAAAAGCAATCACCACCCAAAAGTAGGAGAATCAAGCGAAGAACTCCACAATCCAAATGCCAGCTAAAGGGCAGGCGGCTGGAGACAGCAAACTAATAACCCAAGACGTTGTGTAAAACAATCTCCCAGGACCAATCATCAACTAAAGGACGTGAGGTCGGAGCAACATCAGGATTAAACCAAAACACCCTCACCCAAATGCCAACTAAAGGGCAGGACGATCTCCCATGAACGATCGTTAACTTAATCACGTGAGGTCAGAGAAAAACTACAAATGTGAAAGAAGCCCACACAATCAAAGAACTGCAATTGCAACGCAGTTTGCCACACCTCCCAAAACTCGATGCCAACTAAAGGGCAAAGAGTACAAACTTCCCCATCACGGTCCTCCACAACAACTAAAGGTCGGAGGTACTAAGAATATCTGTGGTCAACTAAGAGACTCAGATATTGAGGAAATAAGCGACGAATCAACAATAGATATCTTGGAACAATCTTCGACTAGCTCACTCCCCAGCACAATTCCGTTCTCGCATAGACAAAGCATTCATCAAGATCTAAAGACTGAGAAAGTAGGATGACAAAAGTCGGAAACGAAAGAATACAACCATACTTCATGGCGAACAGGCGCATAAGATACAGTTCACACAACAATCTATCACCCGAGACAAAAAGATTTATTAACAAACATTCGTCAGCTAAATAAAATGAAACCGGCGGAACAGCAATACCTATAGTAATAGACAAAATGAACAGACCAACTTGCAATACGATCATCTCCTACCAAAGCAAAATGAACGAAAAATTAAACCGATCATACTTACGCAGCATGGGGCACGTAAATTTCGATGATCAATTCACATTAATGGACCCCAAAAAGTGATCGCCTATAGAGAAAAGTTAATAGCAGAATGATAGAGACAACCTTCTAATAATATACTTCATTAAGGAAAACGAACTCAATCACAGAAGCCTACAAAAAACAGTAGAAGACACACAATTCATCTGTCACAAAAAGACAGTGACCACCGAGAAAGAAGTCGTAATGAAACTCACCAAACAAGAAGAATACCAAAACACACATTGGGAAATGCCTGAAGCAGCAGACATAATCCGGAAAGCAAAAAAACTGGTACACGGGGAACGAGCAGTTATCCTTAATTAGCTATGCTGGTGGGGATGTGGCATAATCGGTAAAAAGACGAAACAAGAACAATAATAAACTGTAATTCATTTATTGATTCCTTAATTTTGCAAAGTAACCAATTATCCCTTTCTTTTGATTAATTGTAAAATCAATTTAATGCAGTTGCGACAAACCGTTTATTGGCAAGTCGTTTGCCAAAGAGTGATTAAACGAAATCGCATTAGCTAATTAATAGTGCAAATAAGTGACGTTGCGTAATCAGCAGATGAGGGAAAATGTAAACAACGAAAGACAGGTGTTTACTAGCTGTATAACTGTTTATGAAAATTTTATATAAATACCATGTAACCAATTNGAACGATCGTTAACTTAATCACGTGAGGTCAGAGAAAAACTACAAATGTGAAAGAAGCCCACACAATCAAAGAACTGCAATTGCAACGCAGTTTGCCACACCTCCCAAAACTCGATGCCAACTAAAGGGCAAAGAGTACAAACTTCCCCATCACGGTCCTCCACAACAACTAAAGGTCGGAGGTACTAAGAATATCTGTGGTCAACTAAGGGACTCAGATATTGAGGAAATAAGCGACGAATCAACAATAGATATCTTGGAACAATCTTCGACTAGCTCACTCCCCAGCACAATTCCGTTCTCGCATAGACAAAGCATTCATCAAGATCTAAAGACTGAGAAAGTAGGATGACAAAAGTCGGAAACGAAAGAATACAACCATACTTCATGGCGAACAGGCGCATAAGATACAGTTCACACAACAATCTATCACCCGAGACAAAAAGATTTATTAACAAACATTCGTCAGCTAAATAAAATGAAACCGGCGGAACAGCAATACCTATAGTAATAGACAAAATGAACAGACCAACTTGCAATACGATCATCTCCTACCAAAGCAAAATGAACGAAAAATTAAACCGATCATACTTACGCAGCATGGGGCACGTAAATTTCGATGATCAATTCACATTAATGGACCCCAAAAAGTGATCGCCTATAGAGAAAAGTTAATAGCAGAATGATAGAGACAACCTTCTAATAATATACTTCATTAAGGAAAACGAACTCAATCACAGAAGCCTACAAAAAACAGTAGAAGACACACAATTCATCTGTCACAAAAAGACAGTGACCACCGAGAAAGAAGTCGTAATGAAACTCACCAAACAAGAAGAATACCAAAACACACATTGGGAAATGCCTGAAGCAGCAGACATAATCCGGAAAGCAAAAAAACTGGTACACGGGGAACGAGCAGTTATCCTTAATTAGCTATGCTGGTGGGGATGTGGCATAATCGGTAAAAAGACGAAACAAGAACAATAATAAACTGTAATTCATTTATTGATTCCTTAATTTTGCAAAGTAACCAATTATCCCTTTCTTTTGATTAATTGTAAAATCAATTTAATGCAGTTGCGACAAACCGTTTATTGGCAAGTCGTTTGCCAAAGAGTGATTAAACGAAATCGCATTAGCTAATTAATAGTGCAAATAAGTGACGTTGCGTAATCAGCAGATGAGGGAAAATGTAAACAACGAAAGACAGGTGTTTACTAGCTGTATAACTGTTTATGAAAATTTTATATAAATACCATGTAACCAATTCAAATGATGATGAAATTTTCACCGGATTTATTTTGTATCTTACATTCAGGTTTGATTATTTATGCAAATGGAAAGCTAAATCGTTCAAGCACATGAGTAGTTCTCGAGTGGTCCCCAATTTCAGTTAAAGAATTTTTGGAGCCTCCGAACACTCAGCCATTCATCATGCGGTGCGGCTGGTAGCTCGGAACGAAAACTGTGCTCTTAGAATAGGTGTAAGTTTAGGGATTTTTTATCGTTTAGCTTTCCTACTGATTCACTTTCATGAATAGCAAACCCTTCACAAATAGCTGAAAAGCTAACTCTAGGCTAACCATCTGTTTTAGATCCAAATTCTTACTGTATCATAATAAACCTTATTATATATATGAGGTGCCTACGAGCCCCGGCAGTTATTACACGTGTGATTATTAGTTTAACGACCTTTCATACTGAGTTATCCATTGGACTCAAAAACATTCTGTTTCTGCCGGCAGCATTGATTGTTCGCATGTACTCAGTAGGACTGTCATGTATCTATTTAAATGTAAGGTTATTTATATGTAAGGATTATAACAAGCTAAAGCACTTCTCTTATTTATTGCTACAACAATTGATAACAAGAGCAATCAATGCACTAAACAAATTAAGACCACATTACACACTGAGAGCGTCGCACCACGCCAGGGGTCCGGTGAGTCGTGGTTTGATCTCCGTCACGTGGAAACCATCACCAACTAACTATTTTCATCTCTTGCTGCGTGGTGCATGGAGATTCTTTGTGCTTCGGCCCCGTGAACATCTGACAATCTAAAGAATAATTAATGAGCTCAAGTTAATAAATAGTTACCAAGTTTAATTAATTAAGCATGATCGTATTACAATCGAATCGTGCCCGCATTCCCGAGACTGCGTAATAAGCAATGGTACAGCCATGCCATCCCCCCCTCAATGTCTAGAGCCTGGCACAGATTCTACATTACCCTTCTTTAAACAGCTAAAGCACATTTTGCTTAAATAGTCTAACTTAATTATTCTGAAATTGACTGAGGATTGACTGAACTTTGATTAACGTTCAAAGTCTTTCTCCGGTGGTTGGCAGCTTCAATGCTATTGATCACGATTTTTAATTTTTTTATGCAGAAGGATGGAAATAAGAGTTTTTCCAACAAAACAAAAAACACATTGTACATTTAAAAACGCCTTTTTTGTTTGCTTTTTATTTCCTGAAATCAAAGCGTAAGTATTAAAATTTTTATTCTGAATAAGGTATTGAGAACATAATACGCATCGTTATTTCAAGCGTTAACACGTCAAGTATGTTTACTGTAATATATGGAGAAAATTTCTTAAGTGACCATTAATGCAGTTTATAATTGCATTATGTATGTGCATTTAAATAAAATATTTGTATTTACATTTTAAATTAATGCTCTCAGTTTAGTCCTCATGGGGTATGAACATATTTCATATTCAAAATTTCTTGTCAGTAATATCTTCAAGCTTAAAAAACACAAGAACACATAATTTATGTATTCCTAATCGATTTTTCCCCACTTAATCATTAATATCATTTGGCATGTAATATGTTCATTGTACATCTGTCATTATTTTTTTTTGTTTAGCGCGTCATTTTGCAAAGAGTTCTTCCCAATATCGTCCAAGAATTCAACTCTCAAGACATGGTTCCTTTGGTACTACCAACTGTGCTTATTCTTGTCGAACAGTGTACGAATGAGGAATATACTTCAAAGATTTTACCACATTTACTAACTATATTCTTAATGCAAGAGCCAATTGAGGTATCTTAATATATTAGTTCTCCTTTTTAGGCTTGGTGGCCTTATAATATTTGTAAATGTTTAGATCGTCATACTTTTCATGCAAAAGTTGAATTTGATTGTATCGAAAACTCCAATCAACTATCTAAAGAGTCATGTATTCCCCATGATGTACAATGCTTTAGATTCAAACGAGGTTCATGTCCAAGTAAGTATTTTCAATGGAGCCTTTATACAAACTTTTATTGTGTCCGATAAATTTGAAATTTATTTTCTGTGAAGGTGAAATTTCATTTTTTTTATTGAATTATAATCATATTGAAATTCTGATTATGTCAAAGATTAAGTGTTCTAGGTGTGGTTCTCCATGTCATTTTGAATTTATAAACATTAGTCCCCTTCGTTGCCTGGGTTTGTTGGGAATGTCCACCCCCCATAACTATCTCTCCTTAGCCCTAGATTATTTATTAGGAGGCATCATGCAATGTTTTATTGCAATCCTGCCAGTAGTTTAACTATGCATACGTAATATAGAGACAGACACTTACATTTACATATATATATATATATATATAGATTGATTAAATTCATTGACATCTTATACCCAAATTTGAAAGTTACATCGGTTATCCGCATTAACCCCGCCCTATTTTGAGTATTACATATAGTTGAATTCCGCCGAAATTCTTCAGGTCGAGTGAGGTTGGGGTAATTTTATTTTTANNNNATTAAATTCATTGACATCTTATACCCAAATTTGAAAGTTACATCGGTTATCCGCATTAACCCCGCCCTATTTTGAGTATTACATATAGTTGAATTCCGCCGAAATTCTTCAGGTCGAGTGAGGTTGGGGTAATTTTATTTTTATATTATTTTCGGTAAGAAAATTGAATATAATTTCGCAGGCGAAATATTGCCGTGATAAGTTCTCACTATTAAAAAGAATTGCGCTTTTATGAATTATCAGTTGAAAGCTATAAGCTGTTAGGTCCAGGGAAACATTTTTATGATCGAATTCTGGCCCTGTATCTTTTGGTGGGCGTAGTAAATTTTCGTTCCTGTTCGGGGCGATTGATAAATTGAATTTCCAATCGAGATTGTTTAGTTTCAGTTTTTTATAAAAGTGCCACTATCTACTCTAAATTGGTAGCACTTTATGTATAGCGTTTTCAGTGCAATTGGAAATTCGCTTGCTGAGGTTTACATATCACAGCCATTTATATCTTCTAGCGTCCCTCTAGATATTATGCATTAAGATATTTATATGCAATGTGGGTATAGTTTGAGTTAAAAGTGTCGTTTTCAAGGCTGAGTCTCACAAACGTTTAGATTATAAATGTAGCATGTTGATAGAAATTCTGGCTTGTGAATTGGCCGTTGTTACACTCAACTCGCATAGGAACTCTAAAAAATAGTATCAATTGAAATATATTAGTTTAAATACTTTATTTCTAGGCATCGTATCAAGTTTGCCTACCCTACTATTAACTACAATCTTTTTCTTGCATTAAATCTTTTCTCAACTATATCCATTTACATTTATTACAAGTTGTTATGTTTTTTAGGAAATGTGTTTAAATACTTTACCGTCGTTTGCAAATCAAATTGATTTTCCCACGCTTAAAACTCAGGTCATTCCTCGCATTAAACGTCTTCTATTGAACACTACACATTTGGCAGTTAAGGTGAAGTGCTTGGTATGCATGGGTCAAATGCTTGAATACCTTGATAGATGGTGTGTTCAAGATGATGTTCTACCTTCTTTGCAACAAGTCAACTCTCATGAGCCTGGTGTACTCATGGCCATTCTAGGTATTTAACTTCTATATTTTTTGTGAGTATAGAGTTAGAGCAATATATTTGCCAACTGAATACAAATTTACAACTACAAACTAAATGTATACTATATACTAATAATAATACATGTATTGTGTGTGGGCCTATGTATGTGGTGAGCTCAGTGTAAGAAATCGGTAAATGTGTTTAGCATGCTTGTTTCTCCGATTGTGTTTTGTCGGTGTAAAAGTGAATTTTAAAATTTTTTCTAATTTATTGTAATTTTTTCAACTCTAATTTCTTTCTCTAAATTGAAAATTTGGATAGGCAATACTGTTGCAACTAAATTTATGTGATTGTGGATTTAATTTTAATTACTTAGCAAGAAAAGATTTTGATTCTTTACCATGTTTGTTTAAATATAATTGAAGCTGCATGAAATGTTTCTTGATATAGCGGAGATAATATATTATACTTCCGTCTGTATTCAGTAGCATGATCACGTTTACGTGCAAAATGTAATGTTTTCTATGATAAATTATAAGTTTCTGATAGTGAAATGTTGTAATTAATAAATGCAATGTAAAAAGCATTATACTACAGTTACTGAAAACCCACACTCCCGCCGTAACTAATCAAGTATAAACATCCAGATTTGAGACAACAACACTCTCACATATATTAAAATGAATCAACAATGTTTTTCCGTAATCCAGGAATGCGTAAGCCTCATGTCAGTCTTCCGTGACAAGATGCATGTAAAATGAGCTGTGTGTTTGTATGCATAAATGAACAACACTCACTAAATTTTGATTTAATATCATAATGATTCTAACAAAATATAGTGATCATTGCAATTGCAATATAAGCATAAAATCATAATTAAATATCATAAGGAACGTAAACACTAAGATTAAACCCCGGTGGTATAAATTTTTTGGAGTTGTTTCGGTTCGGTATCGGTCTGGCTTTAAAAAATCAATTGCATATTTGCTATATATGAGAAAAAATATTATTAGGTATACACGTATACACGGAATTTTTAATGAAAGACGAAGGAATATTCTATTTCAATTGATTTTTGCGCTTTTTAGGAATACATTCTCCAATTTTTGATAATATCTGACCCTTCCGCAAAATATGCGTACTGCACCCTCAGAGCACATACACGTACTGCCTCGTCGCCTTTCTTCGATGTCGTGAGATGCAAACAAACGCGTAGTATTTTTAACCAATCAGATGACAATATTTTTAATTGCGGAAAGAATTCTCTCAGCGAGACCTAATTCTTCAATCACTACATGTAAAATATTGCTTTAAACAAATTTTTTATGTTCTAATATGCTTTTACGTGGAGTTGACTGAATATTTCTCGTGTGCCATAGTATGCATTTATTGTCCCAAACACTACCGACATGGTGCTCAACATTCTAATAAGGAAATATTTCATTAATAATAGTTCGGGACTGAAGCTGATCCCGGTATTTGTCCCGTCTGTACGGTAGATTAATAAAAAATATGGTACGGTTAACTGTACGGGGTCGATACTTTTTTAAATTTCTTTGATGGTAATGGAACTTCACTATATAAAAACGCTCGTAGATCCTGACCATGTCAATGAACTTTTGTTTTTGAGAAATTGATGGATTATTTTGTCTTTTCTTTTTATTTTGTTTTTAACCTTTTGAGATATCGTGGGGTAGCATCCGAATTCGGCCAGCAACACTAAGCCTACGGCTCAGACGACACAGTTTTGCGCGAGCTTAACCCGTATTTTCTGCTTGTACATTTCTACTGCTATGGCATAAAATGGTTTAAGCAGTAGATACTAAATGTTTTTATAAGCACTTTTTTGTCGCCAAATCTATAACGCCCTAGTCATAAAAGTGCAAATGTTTTAATAATTAATTTTTCTAATTTCTAACTTAGTTTTCTCTAAATTATTTGAGTATAAATGGAAGGGATTTAAACTATAAAATCATGATTATTACATTACTATACCATTACGTGAATGCCGCATTTGAGAATCACTGATCTTTTATGACAAAATACAGTACTGGAAATATGTATTCGACCACCTTGCTATTTTGAATAAATAATGAACATTCATTGGATAAAGTGCGCCTAAAATTATAACTAAGTGTTACTTTGATTAAGAAAGGAAAATTTGTATGTCTAATACCACAAAATATGTAGAATAACAATTGGGTACTAAGTTTAATTCAAAATTAGAAAACTTGTAGTGGAAAAATGTCTTCAACCACCTGAAAAAAATTTTAACAACTGAGCAAATCCGAAAAAAGTAAATTCAAAATAAGATATATAAATTAATAAATGATGCAATGTAAGCAAACAAAAGCTGATTGGAAGGTTTTGGAGGTCTTCTTTGGTCTTCCGGACTTTGGCTTGCGGGCAATGATGTTTTCCAAAGTGAAATGTCTGATGAAATCCCCGACAATAGTTTGAGGTCGCTCTACAAGTCGTGCTATATTACGTTGACTCATCCCTTCCAAATGTTTGGAGATAATCAACTCGCGGATGGCAACAAGTACGTAACCAAGCATCATATAAGCCGAAGAAATACTGTTAGACATTTTCAATACAAATAGACTGATAAAAGCTCAACCAATAAAATTTTTTACAGATTCTCTGATTTTTTCTGAAGTGGCCGAATACATTTTTCCAAGAAACGATTAGCTAACTACAAGCATTGTAGCATTTCTCCTTGAGATTTAAAGTAAACAGTGATAATTATGTCTCAACATTAATGAATTCCTCTTTCTGTAAAACCAAATCTAATTAAAAAATACCTATGACATTCTTGACGTCCATTTCTTAGAAATATTAGTGACACATCAGGGGTGGCTGAATTCTTTTTTCCAGAACTGTATATTTCTACGAAGCTTTTTTAAAATAATTTCGAATAATATATTTTCATTATACAATATCTCCACATAAAACTAGCCTTTGAGCATTAGTAAATTGATGACCTCAGTCGCTCATACTTTAAAAAATATGTCAATCTGAATTCGGCTCACAAAGGAAATTTCTTCATCTGATTATTTCCCAAACTATTTTAGACTAGTTTTGTTTTCAATTATTGTGATACAAAAAGTGGCAGCAATTTGGTTAAATGCGAATCGATTTGCTTAATATGGTCAGATGATAATATAAAATGTTAATCTGTTCGCTTTGGCAAAATGTCACTTAGCAAAATTTGAATTCATGCAATGTTCTAATGCCATTCTTTTAAACAATTTTAACATTTCCGCAAACCTTTAACAAAGACATTTTTTCTGTATAAAATCCTAAGCATACTTTGTTATTTGTAAGCAGCACTTGATTACACGTTTAAGAAGTACGTAATCAATGTAAATTATTTTAATTTTATTGATTGATAATTTTTTTTGTTTTTTTGATAATTTTTGTCGTTAAACTGTTAAATTTTTACGCTAAGAAATAATTGCCCTAAATAATCACTATATAGATGGTTTGCTTAAATTGATTTTCTTACATTTTAAATAGTAAGCCAACCGGTCCTAATATATTCGGTCCTGGAAAAGGGGACAATTTCTAACTCTGAATGACTCTTAATTTGGACGACCAAACAATAATGTGCGTAGGTAATGCGAGACCACAATTTTCATTTGTTTTTTTTTCTAGAACACTTTTGATAATAATTATCAGTTGTTGAGCACTGAATTGCAAAGAAATCATTAACAAAAAAAATAAGAAGTCCAGGAGGCAAATTTACTGGCAACACGATGATGCAAATTGAACATCATTTAAGTGGTAATGAATTTTATCTGTTCGCAAATATAATTAAATTTTTGATTAAAATTAAAATTTGTTTTTGACCTTGATTAAGCCAAACAATTTAGAAGAAGCACTTCCTTATAGGCATTTGTATTTCCAATAAAATGGATTGTTTTACTAAAGAAATCCCTGAAATTTAGGTTTAGTATCAAACGGCCTCTAATTACCTGCGCAGCTAAATAACAAGAGACCATTGAACTTTGACGTCATTACGCCTATTAAGTATAACAATTTTAGCAATTATTTTGGCACCTAAATGCACGAAATAAATTACTGAAAACATTGGTAAAAATTAGTGTCCATCTGCATTCCTGTTTATCAAATTAGGCAAATGAATTTAACGGCCCTACACATAACTAATTGTCAAATTATTACTTTTCGATCGCACCGATAAGGGCGTATTTTAGATTTGGTTTTTACTAACACAGCGAGGATTATTGTTACTGAAGCAAATAATGACCGGATATCTTATATCGCTCCAAGCATGTTTTTGGCTGAAACAAAAATCATACTTTTTTAATTAACAAAGTGAATGATGCATTCCATGAACATCTGCTTTCTACAATTTTTCATTTAATAACATCGCAAACTTAAAAACACTTACAAAAATTTAGCTAAGACATGCAATTCTAATTTATAAATACTTTGCAAGGTTGATATGTAGAATTTTTTATGAAATTTCACAAACTTTGTAAATGCTAGCAAATAATTTCATTCTTATTAAAATTACTGACAGTTAAATTTTGTTTTGGTAGAACGCAGGAAATTTCCTAATTATATGATGAAATTAACTATGCAACAACTAGATGTTTACATTTAAAAGTAACAAAATTTTCAAAAATGATTTCTTAAAGTGTGAAATTTAATTTGATCATGCAAAGTTGGAAATCCCTATAAGTAGTATTTGTTCGCTAGATAGCAGATCACACCAATAATGCCATTAATGGTCTAAAAGAAACTGATCAATAATACTTTTTCAAAATTGAAATTAAACTTTGATGCAATGCACATATTACATACAACAATATAATCATTTCTTTGTAAAATTATGGAATTTTAAAAATTTTAATAATTTTTGTTAAGTTGATAATGGTTGGCAAATGAATGGCCATTATTGGCCACTGATCCCATTAATGGACCATTGGTTATCCGACAATGCTTGCTATTTGCGTTGCTAAACTAAAAAATATCTGTAGTGTCTCATTCCGTATTCAATATATTTCTAATGATATATTTTAGCAAATTTAATTACATTATGGGACCAGAAATATATGTACATTAGTAAATCTCACAAAACAGCACTGGGATGGAGACCAAGGTCCAAAAATGGCAACGAAAATGTGTGGCCACGCATAGTAATTATTTTCAATGTAATTACAGTAATCAAAGGTGATATTTAAGCTGATGGACAATTGTAATACGTGCCGGGTCGGTTCGAGTAGAGATATTAAATTTCCAATTGAGTTAAATTCGGGTTGAAGATATTATTTCCAAAATATTTTAAAGTAGTTTATATTTACGTGAAATTCATATACGTGTAAACGATATATCTTTAAGTTAAACGTTATTTACACTGAAATTATTATTATTATTATTATTATTATTATGTAAGGAAACAATTGTATAAAGCTAATATATCGAGATAGATTCCCAGTCCATCAATCGGTATCTTTTCAGTCCAGGCATCAAGGGCGCAATCAGAATATAATTTTTCTTCATGTCTACTGACACTAGTTGCTTGTGCAAAAGGACACAGTGCAATGTCGCCCGTCAGGTTTTCAAAGTTGGCCCAGTGATAAAATGTAGATTTCATGTACAGTGTGGACCTGCTTTGTAAACAACATTTGCGTTTAGTAATTGTATGCATAAAGTAGCTAATTTACATTTTAAATTGAAAGAATGAACTGTTGCATTTTAAAACACTGCTTTTGTCTGCGATTATCGTTTTTTAAGATTAACTAATCAACTTTTTATTGGATCCGGGTCAAGTTGGGTCAGAGGTTTCTTTCTATTAAATCGGCTCACGTCGGGTCATTCAATAACGATGACATTAATTACTGACTACATTTATAGGATTTTCCTACCCTGAGTGATTGAACAGTTTGTTACATGAAACTGTTTTGTCGCATGACACCTAATGCATAGCAAAACATTTCATTTTCTCACTTCTGGCTAAATATTTATGCGTGAAAACACATATATTTATATTTGTTTTGGGGGCATGTTGCCTTTTTCAAACCTAATCTCCAATGAAATTCATCTAAGCTGTCTGGAATAGTGCCTTGCACTACATAAAACACATTTTGAGCTTTAAGCTTGTTCCGTCAAACTTTGTCATGGTAAGAGATCGATATCTGTTTAGAATGCAAGCTAGTTCTTCATAGATGATCAAGGGATGATTGGAAATATTCGTTTTCTTACTATTATATTATGATGTATCATTTTAAGTCTTAGTTTTTGAATGGGTTTTAGGCATATCGAATATTTTTTAAAATAAGTAATTCCTTCTACGGGTCCAAATTTAGGAAAAAGGGTCTGGTCGAATTGAATTGGCTCTACATATTGTTCGAGTGGGGCTGGGTCGGGTCAAAAAAATTTTACCAGTTTTCAGGCCTGTTGCTAAGTATTTATGATTACACTTCTGCTTATGTCATACCGATCCGAAAGATATTAGCAAACTATACTGTCTAATTTATGCTCACAAAATTTAAAAGTTACAAGTAGAGTGTCTCAAAGTTTCGTTTTAAGCGCGCTACGTTTCATTATTTACATTAATCATTCAGTCACAGCATGTAGACGGTGCACTCTATGCATTTGCATTGATGATATAAAAATACTTGGAAGCTCTGTGTTAGATTTTACCAACCTTTTAAACGTATGAATTAACGGGCTGAACTTAATGAACTTTCATTCATTATAAACAAATTCCAGTTTATTTCATTTCCATATGAGCCAGAGAATTTTTTGCTTTTTGGAAAGAGATTTATCAATTTTAATAACGTTAAAGGTTACAGTCTTCACTTAGGAAATATAATTTAGAAATCAATTTTCCATTACTAAACATTAAATGAAACATGCCTTTCAATACAATCTCTTATGCAAGACTGATGCCATAAGATCTTTTGTGCAGGCAAGGATGCTGTACTCTACACTCGATGAATAATTCTACTCCCTTTAGCCGGACTAGACATTTCACAGTTGCCATATTTTTACAATGCATTGCTAGGAAAAATAATTAAGTTTTACAAAAAACGGTTTAACCGGTGTTTCAAAATCGTAACTCGACCCTACTGGTACCACTTAATTGTTTGGCTGACTGGCCGGTTGAATGCTATTCAGCATTTGCTTATACTTTTTATATTTTGAGAATGTTTTCCTGTTTTGAACCATCTGTTCATAACTTTCAGCCTAGCATTTGTTTCTGAAGTTCTGTCATATGTGAAAGTACTAAAATATGAATTTTATACATCTGAAGGTTTTTGAATTAGGGAGAAATTGTGAATTATTTTATTATCGATGAATGTAACCACTCTTGACTTGGTTTGAATGGAGACCCAATACTGTGCTATATTTTATTGTACTCCTAGCTAAATTTGGATGAACCACTCCAATCAAAATTAGGGGCTAATTATAGTCAAACAATTTTATGATGCAATGTATCTACTATCATAAAGCAACATCCCATAAATGTTTAGAACTTAATACTATAGACTAGAGATGAAAGCTTCTTAATTTCACAATGTTTGTTAGTTTGGCTTGGTGTTGGATTGGTTGGGGGCTAAAACTTGGATGCCTGGCTTGGCTTGAGTGTATCTGTAAAATAATTTAACATACTTTTATTGGTTTGATTGGTATGGAGCATGTATTGACATACTAGATGCAAAAATCAATCCAAACTTTATTCTGAAGCATATTTACAGCCAACAAATATATTTCTCCGTACCTTCCAAATACACTAAGCTTGAAATACTTATTGATTTCGGTGGAAGTTCTAAGAGAATTTAGGACTTAATTGTAGAAAAACCTAAACAACAAATGTAAGGATTATGTAAACATTTCTTCCTACAACAAGTATTTCATTTTATTGTTAACAATTTTTTGACAGTACGAAATAAAGTTAATTCTTAGCATCGGTAAAAAAATATCTAATAATTGCTCATACCTTGAAATGTGAACATGAAAATATACAAAGTGTATGAAATCTTGACTATTATTAAGAAAAATATTTTAAGTAAAGCTCACGTTGTGCAGATTGCTAAAAAGTTCATATCAAGATAAATGTTCATATGGTAAATTTAGCATCTAAGAAGTATTAGATTGAAATTAAAATGTTTTAGGTAAGTAATATGCAAACATTATTTCTTACAAATTGTTCAAAAATTTCCGTACATTATTAGCAAATTTTTTAGCATTACGAAATAAAATTAATTCGCAACATAGTTGAAAATATCTAACATAAATTGCTCATAACTTGAAATATGAAAATGAAAATATAAAAATGTTTAAATTTGCCTCAATAAATAGAAGGAAACAAATTTGATAATTACTAAGAAAGCATTTTTATGAAAAGCTGAAAAGCTCAAGTTGTGCTAAAAATTTCATGCCAAGATTAGTGTTTATATGTTAATTTTTTATCTGAGTAGTATAAAATTGAAATTAAATTATGTTCTAGGTAGTGATGCAGTTACATATTCAAGAGTAGTCCCTAGAAAGTACCATTTCATAATCACAAGCCTTGATCTTGCAAAAAGAGTGCTTCATTCAAAATGGTGACAAATCCAACCATGGAATAGAAATTCCAAAACAGTCCTTTATAGCAAAATGAAGGAATTATAAATTCTAGTGGAAATATTTGGCGTATTCATATAACTAAGTGTTACTTTGATTAAGAAAGGAAAATTTGTATGTCTAATACCACAAAATATGTAGAATAACAATTGGGTACTAAGTTTAATTCAAAATTAGAAAACTTGTAGTGGAAAAATGTCTTCAACCACCTGAAAAAAATTTTAACAACTGAGCAAATCCGAAAAAAGTAAATTCAAAATAAGATATATAAATTAATAAATGATGCAATGTAAGCAAACAAAAGCTGATTGGAAGGTTTTGGAGGTCTTCTTTGGTCTTCCGGACTTTGGCTTGCGGGCAATGATGTTTTCCAAAGTGAAATGTCTGATGAAATCCCCGACAATAGTTTGAGGTCGCTCTACAAGTCGTGCTATATTACGTTGACTCATCCCTTCCAAATGTTTGGAGATAATCAACTCGCGGATGGCAACAAGTACGTAACCAAGCATCATATAAGCCGAAGAAATACTGTTAGACATTTTCAATACAAATAGACTGATAAAAGCTCAACCAATAAAATTTTTTACAGATTCTCTGATTTTTTCTGAAGTGGCCGAATACATTTTTCCAAGAAACGATTAGCCAACTACAAGCATTGTAGCATTTCTCCTTGAGATTTAAAGTAAACAGTGATAATTATGTCTCAACATTGATGAATTCCTTTTTCTGCAACCCCAAATCTAATTAAAAAATAAGTATGACATTCTTGGCTTCCATTTCTTAGAACTATTTATGACAAATCATGGGTGGCCGAATTCTTTTTTCCAGTACTGTATGTAAATATCTCGTTTTATTAATGTGTTTATGACAACATTTTGAGTGCAAATCTAAATGTTGTAACCAGAGTTGGAAGCGGGCGTAAATTGATGACCTCAGTCGCTCATACTTTAAAAAATATGTCAATCTGAATTCGGCTCACAAAGGAAATTTCTTCATCTGATTATTTCCCAAACTATTTTAGACTAGTTTTGTTTTCAATTATTGTGATACAAAAAGTGGCAGCAATTTGGTTAAATGCGAATCGATTTGCTTAATATGGTCAGATGATAATATAAAATGTTAATCTGTTCGCTTTGGCAAACTGTCACTTTGAAATTTGGAAGAAAATTGAAATCTTCGCAAACTGCAGGCTAGAGGCTGCAACCTGTAATACTAATTTATGCACTATTTTACAAGAAAACAACAAGAATGTACCTGCACTCAATTAATATTAGAGAACAATGTATGCAACCAAATATAAATCTACATACAACCGCAAGTATGAAATCGCCAATCGAAAAAAATTAATTCTAAATCAAAACAAAAGAGGAATTAAATCAAAAGAGTTTGAGTTCCGAATTTTCATATTAAAAAGTGGTAATTTCTCGCAATACTGTATTTTCGTAGATTTCTTTTTATGAACAATATTTTTAGAGGCAATTATACGTTTGATTTTGGAATTCAACTTTTAGCGCAAAAATTTTAATAATCGTGCATTTAGGCATATACAAAATAGCCTTGACTCATTCTAAACTTGGAATTAGTAAGGATACAATTGCTACCAACTGCATTCCATTTCTTCTCCGCTGTTCAATTGAAAGTCAACTAAATTTAACACAGGTAACTGCTTTCAAAAATTATTTAGATTTAATACAAACAACATTTTCATACATAACGACCAAAAACAATTCCCAGTCGTAACATTTACAATGTAAGAAATTTTTTTATAACTACCATTTAAAACGATCAAATTACGCAGTTCCTAGAATTTTGAATATTATTTCTAGTTTATAACTATCAAAACCAGCCTTCAACGAAATTAATGCTAGCCATTTTTATAACGACTATTTTTTTATAGCTGCCATGTTTGTTGTCTTCGTTGCATGGTCGCTATAAAGCAATTCTACTGTTTTCTGTGCGCAGCCCAAATATCAATTCACATAGAAGAGTCTTAAATACGTTATTAAATAACTTAAACTTAAATCGTTTGTAGTTATTTTGTTAAAATTAATAATAACATAATCAAAAAGACAAGATTCCTTTAAAAGCAAAACAACTTTTTTTCATCAAGTAAACAACTGCATGCAACTACCTTGCAAGGTATCTTCTCAACATTAACTAGTTTATCTGTAAAACAATATTAAAATGTGGAAGTGGAAACAAGCTGATTGGTTGCATAGCAAAGATTTCCTATTTGATACATTTACCAATATATTTGATTTTCAGAAATCTCGAATTAATATTTTAAGCCTCAGGTTATTTCTTACATATACATTGTGTTTTGAGAATTTTGAGCTTTGTGATTCTTATAGAAAGAAATCTTATAAAAAGAGAGTATCATTTTATTTGTAATCACTATCAAATTGGCCGAAAACCTGGTGTGTTCTATCTATTCCTAAATTCAGCGCTAAACCCCAACCCTCCTCCCCTTCTAACAGCTGCTAAGGCAGCCGCATTCTGAACAATTTCATCAAGAAGGCTCTTACATATTTGACCGCGGCAGCTGATTGTTACAATATCAATTCGATTCTCGATGTTTACCGCCGTTTTTAAAGACATTATATCAAATAATTTACCTAATTTTGCAAACAATTTTGTTGTAATTTACATACAGTATATATTCACAAAAGATGCTTTAATTCATGGGAAAAGCCATAATTGTATGATGGAAAATTAACATTGGAATTGAATTGTTCGCGTTGATAAAATATTCATCATAACATTAAGATATGCGGATGTAAATGACCATGACTATATTTGCGCTTTACATGTTCTTAAAATATATATTTATCATTTTGTAATTTAGTTCAACAAATTTATGAGTACAATAAAGGAGATGCTTAGACAGATTGAAAGAGAGCAAAGACATAAATTGGAGCAGATCAATGCTCTCGAAAAAGAGCAGAGGTGACATTTTTGTTTGTTCCAAACCATTACGTTATGAAAATAGATAAGTGTTTTGTGATGAGTTGACGAAATACACCTACATTTTTATTTATAAAGAAATATAAAATACTGTAGGTAAAAAATAACGAAAAATCTCAAAATAATCAGTTAGTTTTTCGCTTCAGAAAATACATGTTTCTGCATTACTCAATGACACTAATTTTTATTATGTAATTTTAAAATCCAGTTATTGGAATCAATAGTAGCATAACAGGTCTCAGAAAATACCCAGTTTTACATATATTTTATTGAAGTATTGAAATATTCGCCGAGTGTACAAGTGACTGATGATTTTCAAAAATTTATTGTTTAAAAATTTTTTTAATATAATTAGACTACGTAAGCATTGTTTTCAATAAAAAGCTGAACTGAGGTACCAAAAATTAATGTTTTCAGAAAACCTTCAGTGGTACTGTTAAATTTTGAAAATATAGTCGCTTTGTAAACTTTTATTAAAATTCCATAGCACAAATTTCAACTATGATTTTATATATAT
>CABFPE010000001.1:4088652-4109137 GCA_900660155.1 Hofstenia miamia
TATATTAGTCCTAAATTCAACACCCACTTCGACAGTATCTACAAGCTGTATATGTTCTTTTGTAAATTTTATATATGTATAAAATAAATATAAATATATAAATATATATATATATATATATATATATATATTTATATTTACGTTGGCATAAAATATTTAGTTTTGCTCTCAGGTTCGTTCAAATCATAATTTTTTTCTTTAAAATATTTGAATAAAGGTTTCCATTTTGCTTTATATTTGCATTTTTATTCGTTTTTCATTTATTTTTTCATTATACGCAAGTTAGTTACGTGCACTTTCTACATTTTAAGGGAATAATATTAAATGAAACTCTCTTAAAAATGAAGCAATGTTATTGTAGCAATTTCTACATTCACTTTTATTATTAAATATCTTCTTACTTATACATTCGCACGTTTCAAGTATGGAAAGTAACCGGGTCATTCAAGTATGACACATTGTTCCTCACATCTTTACTTTAGTTTATACTATATGCTTTTTCGCCTTACCTCATGAATATTTTGTGTCTTTAACAGCATTTTAATTTAGTAGTAAAAAATGTTTTTTCCACTTTTTAATTTTGACTTGAGAAATCAAATTACTTGGGCGTTAGGTTATTCATTCTATTATGCATTTCCTGTTGCGAAAGCTATGTGGATTTTTTACCTAGTAGACAATGTCAACATTATTTTATTATTCAAAGGAATGTTCTACAAATGAAATCTCATTAATTGTCCCATTAAAACTTACACCTACAAATATGAAAAAATAGTAACACTTGTTATAAAAGAAGTAGTTTAACCCTTTTTATTAGGTGCCACATCATCGTATTGCTTAGACATGGAATTCATTTGTTACTCATATGTACTCATAGGATGTAGGTGGAGATTTTTGTAAATTCAAAATAATGATTTTTCACTTCTATTTTTATTTAGTGCCGCAATTTCGTCAATGATGAACGGCGATTCGCAGAAAGGCGATTCAGCGGATGCAATATTTGATTCTGTCGTTGAAAAGGGAACAAAAACTTCGGAAAAGGTTCATTCCACAACTGATTATAATTTTTTAATCCCTCAGCTAGAATCTATTCATTTTTTACGCAAATAATGGGGAAAACGACTTTGTCGTGAATTGGTCTGCTTAGACAGGATTATTCCTTGCACAATCCCTTTGGATTCAATTGATGTATAATTGTGGATGCGCTTAAAACCGGCATTGTTTTTTTGCATATTTTAGTTAATTGTATGTACTCATGTGCCTGTAGCATATCCAATAGGCCTGCCTTAAATTGTTGCTTATAGATACCGATGTTATTTATTCGTATCTAATGGTATTAGTTACAAGTAAAATTCTTAATCTTTCAACTTTCATTTTTGTTTTTCGTACATCATCGCACGTCATGATATTAGTTTACTGTTTTTTAATGATCCAATTATGAACATTGCATATTTTTTCAATGAAAATAAAGTTTTAATGTTAAGTCCAAGTCAGTGGGGCTCAGTCTACGTTGTTAAATTCGATTAGGAACCCATCGATCTCCTCTTTTTAAAGCTAAGTTACGGTGTGGGGTGTATGATTTTATTTGTTGAGAAATTTAATTTTGTTAAAATATAACATAAAAATACAGTGCTCAACCTTAGAGTACAGCTCTGGTTGTAATTATTAAGTAAATTTCGTAATCAACTATCAAAACGTATTTTTAATTACAGTAGATTCCACATAAAAGGAAAACCGTATGCTATTACTTAAAATGTTTAATCATGTTTACTTCGTATTTTTAGAAAGAAGATGTGTTTTCAAATTTTAATGATGACGATGATTATAGTCCATCCATAGCCAGTTCCGGTCCCTTGACTCTTGAACAAAAGCAACAGTTAATGAAAGTAGGATTTTATCTTGAGATATTTTTTGCATTTTCTATGATATAATATAATTTTTCCCTTATCAACAATTTCAATAGTCAATGAGTGGCTTAAACTTATTTCGAATGGAAATATTCGATTAGATTTTTAAAACTGTAATATTAGTTTATTGAGATTGTATCATGTAAATTATAAGCGAAATGTAGCTTGTATATTTATACATATCCACTACTTGACAAATAGATTTACTATGAAGCAATTTAGCAATCATTCACCCTTTAGTTATTTTTCACTTCTTATCACTGTAATATAATACCGACTTCTCTTAAAACTAGAATATTGCTTCATTTTTAAAATTACAGAATTCCATCGCTGTATACAAAATATAAATGTCATTTACCTAATGTAAAGAGAATTGTGTAAATTTGTGGGAATATTTGAAAATTGAGGGATGATAAATTTTTTTGGACAATTTTGTTAAGTCAGTATATTTGAAGTACATCCAAACAGTGTTTGTCACTTACGCTTCATAACTTTGAAATTGATTGCACAAAGTCGTTAACCGGTCACTATTGATCACTTAGAAGCTACTGTCTTTCAAAACCAACGAATTTACACATAGATGACTTTACTAGCTTGTTGAATGCTGTATGCCGTTGCAAAACGTGTACTTTTAAAAATATATTATTATGGAAATATAGTCAGTAAGGTTTTTCACCGGGTTTGTACTATTTATATATCTAGTTGATCTTTGCAATATCGTTTTACAAAAGATTCAGACAAAGCTTATATCCTGGTCCATATGGGGCACAAAATGGAAAAATTTCAAGAGAAAGGAGGGTCCTGATTACATACAGTGTATCCAGTTAATTTTAGTGTGATTGTTCAAAGGCTAAAATGAATTCATTTCTTCCATTATATAAAATGCCTGCGCATTATTTTTATTCTAAATATGAGCAATGTATAGATTTATGTTAAGCCTATTTTTATCGCGACCATGCGATTCCCAGCATAACTACTGAAACACAATTTAAGCAATATGTATATTTCATCCAAATATTTAATAGAAATAATATAGTTCGCCGTTTCTTTTATGTAGACTGCCGGGGAAGACTCCATTTGATATGAACAAATACCGAAGTTGTGCCGTTTAAAATGCAAATGAAAAGGGACATTCTTCTATTGTTATTTTTGAATTTTAGATACCTTTATAATGCTGTAATTCCGAATTCCTTTATTGTAAAGTTAGACAAATTTTGAGGGTGACGCTATAAATTGGTTGTATCCAATAATTTTGGTCCTATAGAAACTTCTTTTGAAGGGTTTAATCTAAACCAGAAGAATATGCAGCCTTGACTAGCGATAAAGTACATAATCTAACGAAGTAGATTTTGCTCACATTGTACTTTACAAAAGTCTTTGCGAGTTATGAGAATTTATAAATATTCGAAGAATTATGACCCCTTTTAAAACGCGCGTGTAGTTTAAGGTTAAGGAATTCAATGTTACTGTACTCTATGATTTAATAAATTTGTTTTACAACTCTTTAAGTTAACTTCGGATCATTTTATTAAGGCCTATGCTTTACTAATAATTTCGATAATTACCTGTTTTCGTTATATTTTATTAATTGCTAAATTTTTATTTATGTTAATTGCTGTTCTGCACACTAGTTACTTTTGGAAGTTAACTTGATAAATATATTTTTTAGGATAAAGAAGTACAAAAGAAATTAAATTCCCAAGGTAAATTGGCTCCAGTTGCTCTTCAGCCATCAACGAAACCCCCAACTTCGAATGAATCCAAAACAGCTATTGACTTAACTAAAACTTTGGATGCTAATCTGCATTTAGCGTCAAAGCCTATAGTATCATCATCTTCATTATCGTTTAGCACAGGACTTCCACAATCTTCATATACGAAGCCCACGAACCAATTTGGGACTAGCAACCAATATACAGGTATGCAATCAATGAATCTCACACATGGTTTTCCACCTTCTCAGAATCAGATTCCTGTCTTCAATTCTATGAATAATTACTTTCCCCCTCAAAATCAAGTATCTAATCCACATTCCGCTCTTGTTACTCACCCAGTTTATGGAAAACAAAATAAGCATCAAGGACCGTCTTCACTTGATTCGCTCGATGTATTTGGTAAAGGAAAATCTTCGCAAGTCCCTACCAGAGCCCCTAATCCTTTACTATCGCAACCAATCCATAATTTTCAAATTCAACCGCAATTTCAACCCCAAAGACCGTCTTTTCCAGCTTCATCGCAACTAGCGGAAAGCGACTTCAGTCAGTTTATGAAATAATTTAATATATTTCTGAAAAAGGTGCTTCAATTATATTATTGTATGAAATGTATATCTGTTAATTAATGTAATTTCGCTATTTTTCGAATTTGTACATTTGTATAGGGTTTTAGGCTGAATGATTGTAAATGCTTACCAAATAATTTTTTCAGCCATTTTATTGTTGAGCAAGACGTATTACTTTAAGTGAATTGTAGTTTGTGAAAAAATATTTGAATCGTTAAAGCCCACAGAAACACAATTTGATTGTTTGCATTAGTGTGTTATACTGGCATACAACAAATATACAAATCCCATGTTGAACTAAATTCAATTTAACATGAATAAATTCTAGACTCTTTATAATGTTGCTTCTTATAAAGTGCACGCCAAAAAATTGTAGACACCCTATTTTTTTACTTTTGTCAGCCAATCGGAACCCGTTTTGGCTCAAACTAAGCCCAAAATGATAGAAAACCATAGTGCATTACCTCTAGACAGTTTCAGTTCAAACAAAGATTTATTTTTTAGAAAAATCAAATAAAAGATTTATTTTGATAGAGACAAAAATATGTAGACACTCCCATTTCCAAAACAAAATAAGTCATTTAAATGTAAAATTTTCTTATTTAAATATCAAAATCCAATCATTTAATATGTAGTTTCTCCTCCTTTAGCTTTAATAACTGCTAAACAGCGAGATTTCATAGATTTTACCAATGTGATCAGATATTTCTGGTCAATTTTGCTCCACTCAGCTAGTAATTCTTTCTTTAAATCTTCCACGTTATCAAATTGCCTTCCTCCTTTATAAACTTGACGGCTTAGATATCCCCAGAGGTTCTCAATTGGATTTAAGTCCGGAGACCTTGATGGCCACTCCATTAATTCAATATTTTGTTCCGAAATCCATGACTTTGTTTCCTTAGAATTATGACTTGTTGCCAAATCATGTTGTAAAACAAATTCTATACCATGGTGAAGATGCGCAAACGGAAGCAGATATTCAGAAAGTCTATCAATGTAATTACTTGAATTCTGTTTGCCTTCTACAAAAACTATTTCCGTTTTTCATTTTGAACTAAAGCCAGCCCAAATCATGAATCCACCACCTCCGAATTACCGCTTGGAGAATATTTATTTTTCCTTACGTAGATCCCTCCAATACTATTGTAGACCATCAGGGCCGTCTAAGTTAAATTTTTTTTCATCCGTAAAGATCGTTTTTTCCCAAAATTTTGACTACCAGTCTACCATTTCTTCTGCCCAGTTTAGGCGGTTATTCTTGTGCCATTTGGTGAGCGTTGGTTTTCCGTTTCGTTTTTCATAAGACAAAATATCACTATTCTGTAACTCCCTTTGTGCGGTACGTACACTGCATGATAAACCAAGCTCATAATGCAACTTTTTTGTCGACTTTTTACCCTTACACGCTTTGCGTATAAGTAACCGTCGATCTCTTGGGCTTAACATTTTAGGTCTTCCGGTAGCCTTTTTCTTCTCATACGTTTCAGGATCACGTAAATACATATATATTACCTCTCTAGATCTATTCAGCTCTTTAGCGATCTCAGATACTCCACAATTGCGTTTTTTAAGGCTTTGATTTGTCCTTTTTCATATTCATTAAGGGATTTCTTTCTACTCATGAATTTGCCCGAAATTCAATACGAAAACACTCGTCCCAAGTTAGAGAAACAACTTATATTAGGTAAATTAAATAATATTTTAAAAAAGAACCATTGTAAATATGAAAAAACTAGTTTTTTAAGCCTAATGTGGGTGTCTACAAACTTATGACACGTGTCATTTTCAAACATTTGTGTGGAAAGTACTCCTTAAAATTATTTGTTTGAATTGTTTGGGCTTAGTTTGAGCCAAAACGGGTTCCTATTGGCTGAAAAAAGTAAAAAAATAGGGCGTCTACAAATTTTTGGCGTGCACTTTAAAACTGATACGCAGAGTTGGAAACAGGACTGAATTCTTATCCCGGGCCCGTTCAATCTTTATGCTGAGCCTGTTTTTATATTCTCGTCCCGTCTAGTACACTTCAAGCGGGTTTTGAAAAAAAATGTTTGGTTCATTGTGAACTCAATTTGAGGATGTCAAAAAATAATGTTTGAATATTAGTAGAGTATTAAATCTTAACTAAACAGCAAGTTCTTGGTATATTCTTATATTTAATAATTCCTCTAATAAATGTACACGTATCTCACAAAATATAACAAAGTAATACGTTATGAAATTAATTAAAATTGAAAAACTGCCATTAAGAATTCAATTCCCCTCGAAATAAAATTAAGGAATCTCTTTAAAATGTAATCGCTGAATGTATTTATACACAAAAAGACGAACATTTTTCAGAAGATATGAGTCCGTTTTCTGCGTCAGAATTTAGGAGTTCGACATCTCCAAGTCTCTGCTGACATCTGAGATCGTCTCGAACTCCTGCTCAGTCCAGCTTTACTAAAATAATTATTTTAGTTTCATTTTTGTAGTCCCGGGCCCGTTTCAAGGAAAAAGTTCTGTCCCGGGCTCGTCAAATGTCCCGTCCAGTTTCCATCTCTACTGATACCACCGATTGAACGGAAAAGTTATTTACTTGAATAATGCAATGATGATCTGCAACTTTTTGGTACAATGTAAGGCAATCCTCATTAGTTTGCACTTTGAAAATGTGTCAATAGTTACTTAAATTTTCCGTCTCAAACGTTTTTGTACATTTTATAAACCAAAAATTGCTTTCCATTTGATTCAGTTAAAACATTTTAAGATACTTTTTGAATTATTTTCAAGAGTGACTACAGGAGAAGTCGCTTAATAACAACTCAATGGAAATTGAGCAAAAGTTGTTAAGTGGTTGTTGTTAAAAACCGAAGTTTGTTTAAATATCGTTTAATAGAAATTCGAAAGTTGTAATAAACAAGTGTTAATAACTCATTGGTAATAGTATTTAAAAGTATAATATTAACATTGTAATATGGAATTAAAGGAGCTCTAAATAATGTTGGAAACAGCTAAGAAATTTAATAAGAATTCGCAGAGTACTGGCTGTCTAATTATGTAAAGTTGAAAGCTATAATATATCAAAGAGAAGAATGCTATAATGTATAATATAAAATCATCAAAATATAGTATTTTTAGACAGATGCCAAACTAATATTATATTGGAAAGTCATCCAAATATATTAAATGCACTATTTTGTATCGGATCTATAATAATAGATATAAGTCGTTATATTATAACCCAAATTGGTGCATAAGAGGCATTGATGCACTACTTTTTGACGGTCAAAGAGGATACTAGCAAATTGTTCCAGATACAAACATCTTATTATTATTATTATTAAATAGATTTATTACCTTAATACAGGTCTACAAATATATTAAACAGTCAACAAAAGTCATTTATGGACTGATGAACTACAAGATGATTTGCATGATTTGCATGGACAAACAAGATAGTGTGTGCATCTAATATCAATACTAAAAGTGTAATTGAGATGTAATCTGCAAAAATCTAGGAGATTTTTTTTGACAATGCTGTAATCGTCAAATAAGTTAATGTTTGTGTTTATATGAATAAAATTAGCCAAGCGAGTGATGCGATTAAAATAGAAGTAAGCTGTCTTTGATTTCTTTATACGTGTTATTTGAAAGAGATTAAAATTTTTAGAACGTAATCCTGGGCGGTTTGGGTAATATAAATATAAATAATCCAAAGCATTGAGATCCAAGCGGTTTGTTAAAAGTTTGTTTAGATAAAGTAAATCATAAAATTGAAATAGTAGAGGAATTGGGAATAAGTTGAGGTTAAGAAGTCTAATTTTATAGTTTCCGATATTTTGAATCCACTTAGTACATCGACGCTGTAAACGTTCTAATTTATCAACATCACCTGAAGATGGAAACCAAATCTGAGATGCATACATGACAGAAGTCAGGATTAAAGATTTGTAAAGAGTAAGTTTTACGTGGTATGAAGTATTAAAGGGAATTGATCTCTTTAATAACATAAAAGAATAATTACACTTTCTTATTTTTTCAGACACATGTAAAGTCCAGGATAAATCATGACTAAAATACACACCAAGATCTTTAACATATGCAATAGGCTTAAGTATTGAATCTTCAATTTGAATAGACGAATCAGATATAGGATAAGAGATATATTCACATTTTTTCTTATTAAACATCATTTTGTTATTTTTTGACCAAACTACGAGGGAAGAGTAGTCATCTTCAATGTAGTGTAAAGATGGAGAAAAAATTTTTAGATCATCAGCGAATAAGTATGGGGTGCAATTAAGACAATAAGAAGGAATGTCATTTATAAATATGAGGAATAATAATGGTCCCAACACTGAGCCTTGAGGCACACCACTGGTAACAGGTAACCAACTGGATCGACAAGAATTTATACTAACACATTGAACTCGATTTGTCAAGTAAGAAGCAAGGATTTTAAGAATTTTCCCACCAATACCGAAATTGAATAACTTATGTATTAGAAGTCCATGTGGGACTGAGTCGAATGCTTTGCGAAAATCTAAGTGAAGCACGTAAGAAAACTGAGACTCTTCATATAATTTGTATATACCATCTAAGAATAATAGGAGTTGGGTGACTGTAGAGCGACCCTTAATGAAACCAAATTGCTGCTTATTAAGTTTGTAGCGTACAAAACTGTAAAGTTGATCAAAAAGTAATTTTTCAAACAGTAGTGATAGTCTTGGAAGGGAAGCTATTGGACGGTAATTATTTGCTATTTTCCGATCACCTGATTTAAATAATGGTCTGAGGATAGCTTGTTTCCATAAATCAGGGTAATAACCTGAATCAATAATAAATCGAAACAGATTTAAGATATGAACTGATAATTGCGATGAATATTGCTTTAAAAATGAGCCAGGGAGATTATCAGATCCACAGTTTGAGTTACAGTTAGCTAATAGAGGGATAATATCATCAAGTTCGATAGATATATCATTGAAGTCAAGATTATCAAATGAACAAGTTATCTCATCCTTTGGAGAATAAATAGAGGCAAAATATTCGTTAAAAAGGCTGCAAATATCAAAGTCTGTCATAGCAAATTTGGACTCCCAAGAGATAGGACGAGGAAAAGTTTGAAGATCTAAAGATCGAAGTAATTTATAACAGGAATTGACGTCAGAAATGTCTGAAAAACTTTGTAGAAATATTAATCTATGAAGTTCAAATGACTCAAGGAGATTATTCTGCAATGATTTTAAGCGGCAAAAATCAGAAAAATCGTTCGTCCTTTGATATTTGCGATGCTGAGATTCTGTTTTGTTATAGATGTGAAGAGTATGCGAAGATGTATATGATGGCAAAATACGACGCTTAAGTCGTTTCCTAGGAACAAATGTAGCTATAATTTCAAAAAGAGAGTCATACCAATAAGAGATATAAGACGAATTATTCACATAAAAAGAGAATAATGACATTGAAATTATTATTACGAAAGTTACTATTAACCGGCTTTGAAGATACTTACTTGACTTGTTATTGGTTGTTAATAAACAGAGATTGTTTCTAAACTAGTTGTCAATAAGCGTACTGAATTACTATTGACTGGCGACCGGCATCGCGTTTGTGTTGTTATTAAAAGGAGCTTGCTATAAATCGGAGTGTTATTAATCGACTTCTGTATTAATTCTCTAGGTAAGTCGTTTCAATTTGTTTACGATAGGGTTTTCTAATTTTGCTTGTAATGTAACCCGAATTGGGGCATCTCTCTACATATGTAGACATTGCATGTTTAATGTTTTACCATGTTGCTAATATAAGTGATACTTTCATAAGAAATTAAAACTTCCGATGAAATAACAATGACAGACTTTCACTGATACAGATCCTAATATATATATATATATATATATATATATATATATATATATATATATATCAGTGCAGCTTAATTTCTACAAGCAAGGGCGTAGCCATTGGGGCAGAATATTGTTGCTTCTTGACATTGTCTTCTTGCATTATCCTGTTGCAATGCCGGCTTTTTTCCCATTACTCGGCCTTTCCAGAAACAGTAGTGACGTTATCCACTCTACCCTGCACAGCAGTTGGATAGAATCCTCCTTGGGGTGGGGCAGCAGCTCGACTGCCCATCTTAGCTACACCTTTGTCTATAAGTAGTCCACTTATGGTGGCTGAGTGAGTTTGCATGTTTGAAACATTTTTAACTAATTAATTGCGATAGTACATATTAGGATATGCGGTATATGAACCATATTTAAGCTGTGTATTTTCATTAATTTCATTGATTTATCTCAAGTAGCTGTCTGTTTGTCATTTTACAAAATGTTGCCAAATAATCCATGGTTTTCTCAAAAAATCCAATTCCAATACCATACGAATCTTAAGAAGTTTTTGAAATAAATATTTATAGTTTCAATATTTGTTGCGGTTTCAAAATTAAACGTGCGATGTGGTTGTATGTTTGGTAATATTCCCTGCGGTGCAATGACTACCCGAAAATCCTTAATCGCACCAATCTCTGAGGAAGGCATATATTTTGCCTAGTACTTTGAATTAGTTTGGTGTATTTAACTAAATTTTTTGTTTTAATGCGTCTAGAGAAAAAGGATTAAACTCTGATCATGCTTTAGCTTCCTCAGTTAGTATATGAAAAATAGTAAACTTTGTTAGACCATTCTGCATTAGAGTATTATTAATAGATTATAAAAAAAGTTAGTAATAATGTTATATACATTCTTGTGCGAAAAGAATTTCGTGGTCCGAAAAAAACATTAGAGCGTTAACAAAATATTGATTTTTATGCAAATAAATATAACAAAAACTGAAAAGTCTTGTTTGAAGTCGCAAGGGGTGTCAACATAGTACATAATAGGGTACCCAGCGTTTTTTATAATAGTTTCAATTCTTCCTGTAAGTGACTCAAAAAGTTTTTCGATATATTTATCTGGAATTTTGTAAAATTACTACTCAACTATTTTCCATAATTCGTCCAGACTTTGTTCTCTGACGCGTTCTTTCAGTTAGCTCCATAAGTTTTCAATAATATTCAGCTCTGGGGACCTTGCAGGCCAATCTGGGAACAGCGCTATTGCGTGATTTTGCATTAATTCCCTGACAATTTGGGAATTGTGACATGGTGCGTTGTCCTTCTGGAATATGGCGTTTTTGTCCAATATAGGCGATACCTGATGTTGGAGGATTCTGATGTATTGCTAGCTATCCATTGTATCTTGAATTCTGACCAATATCCTGAGCCCACTATACCAAATAGCGCCAAACATCATATTTCGCTTTGTACCGCTTCATTGCTCCTATGGGCCGTCGTACAAATTGAGGTGGCCAGATCCCAGCTCGATTCTGGTTTCATCAGAAAAGACGACCTTCTTCCAGTCCTGCAAGGTGTTTTTCTATGGCGCTTGTACCATCGCATTCTACAAAAAATGTGAGTTTTGTTTAGAAAGGGTTTCCTTGCTGATCTTCTTCCAAAAAGCCCATATTTTCATAAGATCCTTCTTACGCCGGAGTCACTATATTTGTGTCCATCTGCCCAGTCGCTTCTTAATTGCCTGGATGTCTGTTTTGGGCACAGAAATGCAAGACGTCTCAAATTTCGCTGGGATTTTTCCGTTTACTTTGTAGGGCGCCCCACAGGTTTCTTGTATTCTGTTCGACCTTCTTCTTTGTATGCTTTTACTATTCGCTGAACTCTACGATGATGCAGGGAAAGATGTAGCGCAATGTCTCTCGTTTTATACGTTTCCTTCAATTTCTGGATAACAAGTTTTCGGATCTCTGTAGATGTCCATTTAGCCCCCATTATTTTAAAAACAAAACGTGCAAACAGCAATGTTTTAGACTCAAACGTTAGGCTATGATAACAACGTTAACTCAAAACATCGTTGACCGGTATTTTGCGATTAAAACAATGACGTGAAATTTGAAATTTGCGACGTTCTTTTCGCACAAGACTGTATATCGGCAGTACACATAACAGCACTTAAGTAACAATTTATTTTTGTTTCCACACAATCTATGCACTGAGAATGGTAGCAATATTAATTAAGGGATAAAGCAGATGTATCCCTGAACGAAAGTATGTGGTCCACAGCATTTCCCAAATATCTTAAATAGTCTACTGTTTGAATGAATGCGCTTGTCAAGTTCGCAATCGTAGAAATTGCGAGACTGAATGTAGAGATTAATAAAATAAAACAGTAAAATTCCTAAACGTAACTATTTTTTTAAGTATGTACAAATTTCTAGCATTCCAACAGAAAGGCAAACGCAATTATAAAAATGCAATTCGGTTAAAATTGTATTAACTCGTAAAATTATAAATACAGCTATATTTGGCTAATATTTTTTCTACTTTTACGAATTTTGAAACAGTGCAGTATCATAATATTTAAAGTACTCTTTGTAGGTTATAATGCTATAATATTATTTTCACCAATTTTTTTATTGAAATCAATGTTACTGAATGAAAAATAAATGATCTTATTGTAACAATTCTCAATAATGTATAGCAATGAGAATTAAATAATATAATTAAGCATTCCTAAGAAAATTACTTAAAAATAAATATTTAAAACACAGAAGAATCTATTTAATAAATACTAGCAAATTGTTCCAGATACAAACATCTTATTATTATTATTATTAAATAGATTTATTACCTTAATACAGGTCTACAAATATATTAAACAGTCAACAAAAGTCATTTATGGACTGATGAACTACAAGATGATTTGCATGATTTGCATGGACAAACAAGATAGNTGTATATATGTATATATCTCCTTTGTGATGTCAAAAACTCGGCAGTAGTACGAAATTATATTCTAAATAATTGGCAAATTTCTTATTGGGAGGAATTACTGTTTAGTTTCATAAAATACGTCTCATTGATAAATGTTATTATTATTATTACACTGTTTGAAGACGTACAATGAATAATATTGTCTACAAACAGTGTTTTGCAGGCTGTTTTGTTGTCAGCAAGTCAGACACTATTTTAGCAAGTGTATGTTATTAAAATCATTGTCATTATTGTAGATTTCATGACATTAGCTTTATATTGTACAAAAATATATATATTTTATATATATATATATATATATATATATATATATATATAGTATTATCCAGAATGTTTATAAAGAAAAACACACATCGTATTCATAGTCCACGATAATATTTACACAGTTGTTTTTTTTAAACTTTTTCCTATCCACTTGCTTGCTTATTGTAGGATTGCTGAACAGAGCATGATGAGCCACTTTGTTACAAAAAATTATTAATGTAAATAAGGATTATTTTATTTCCTCCATGTGATTCTTGAATTTTATTTTGGCTTTACTCTACCAGTATTGATAATTAGACAGTATTGAAACTCAGTATTGATGGGGTCACCCAGTATCCACAACCCAAGTATAAAAACTTGCTCAGGTCCTAGATCAATGTTTATTGCAAAAAATTTACAATTTTTCATACTGTAAGTATTTATAAGCTAATTTAGCGTGGGAAGACATCAACATTCTGGCAAAGGAAATAGATTGCTATATTAACACACTATATCATAAATAGACCAATAATAAACTATATAGGTAGTCTGATAACAACTTAAGCTACAGAGAAATAAAATATGTAATTTGATTACAAGGGTGTTCGTTAATTACGTCAAACATCATTGAGTTATGCCTTGGATTGAACAATAGTGCATACATAATACATATTCAAAAAATAAAGATAAATGTGCAAATTATGTAAAAGAAAACTAGTAGGAAAATTGTAGTCTGTAATATTTTGAGTACCCTTAAATAATTTGGGAGAATGTAAAACTTTCTTTCATTCTTTTCATCCTATAAATTGTGTCCCATTCACGTTTATTTCTCTGTTCATAGTTTGTACTAGCTAATTGTTTTGGAATTAAGTGGTGCAAATGGATGTGATTTTTTTTGCATCTGTATCCATAGCCGATCACATAACATTTGCCCTCGTTCATATAGTGAATCACAATTGGCAGCTGTTATAGCATTTCCATATTTAAAATCTCTAAATATAATTCTTAGAGCACGCATTTGAATGGTTCCTAACTTCTTGCTTTGTTCTATGCTGTTGTGCCATACTGGAGCAGCATATTCAAGTGATAATCTTATAAGAGTTTTAAATATAGTAACAATGTCTTTGTTAGGAATTGTACATTGTTTTAATTAACGTAAATATTGTAGTTTTTTTGTTTCTTTCTTTGTTGTATATTAGAAATTACTATGAATCCCACTTTAGATTATTTTATACAATTAGTTCAATTTATTAGACCAATTGGTAATTAAACTTCTGGAGGATATTAATAATTATGAAAAAAAGAAAATGTTAATTCTTTTGCTTTCTTTATATTGATCACTGCACTGTTTTCATTACACCAGTTATGGGCTGTTTGTACAACATTGTCACATTCAACAATTTGGAATAAGTGTTCAAAAGAAATGGTCTACACACTATAATACTAAATCACCATCAGACACAACAATTAAATCCATTTTTGATATATTCTTGGATACAATCCCTGTAGTGGATCTGGACAATTAATTAAACTGTGAAGGGCAACCCTTTACATCAATTCGACGAGCCGAATCTTTGGACGAGAGATGAAATTGGATCGGATTTCCATTTTGAGAAAACTTCGGATCTATTTCGAATCCAAAACTTTCAAAATATTTATACATTTTGTACTTTACATACCATAGATATTTTTACATCGAATCTCATTTTAAGTACGACTTTAATCATCTCAATATGGACAAAGTTTTGTTAGTAACGCAGAATTTCACTTCATTCTTGCCAACATGTTAGTAAATAGTTGAAAAATACTTTAAATCTAAAATTTTTAAAGGAACAATTCGTAAGCAGCGTTGAGTCAATCAGAAAGTAATTTTCTACTTCTAGGTTGACAATTACAGACAGAAACAGCCGTGTATCTCAAGCATGGATTAATTTAGAAAAGCAATGATGAAGACAGTATGGTGCATCAATTATTGAATAAGTAAGCTCTGTCGTGTGCTTTACAATTTGTACTAATTAGTCAGTCAGTTCATGATTCCAGTAACTGAGTTGTCCTGTGGGATATTAACTTAAATAGATTGCAGGTTTTCTTAAATTTGAGTTTAATATCCAGTACTTGAATTTTATTACTTTCCAATGTCTCAGTGTGGATTAGCAATTGATAGCAACAATGATTCATTTTATTCTAAAACACTTGGATTGAGCAATCAAAAATAGTATGTTTTGTTCTGTATAATTTTCAGAATTTCAAAATAGTATTTTAGTCCAACATTCAACAGCCACTTCCACAATATCGATCACCTGTATATGTTTTTTTGCAAAAGTTTATATATATATTTATATGCCAATTGCAATATAATGTGTATTTCAAACAAAGAAATATGTTATCTAGACAATATTTTGCTTTAAACAAAGAAAGCTTTTCTGCTACTCACAAAACACATTAAAAAATATTTGCGAAATTATTAGTAGTTGATCCTTATTAAGAAAAATACAATAACTCCTAGAAACAGTTTTTATGTAAGCAGACTATACAAAACCTCATGTCAATAATTAGGCAAAATATTGCCAAATATTTGACATCAAGTTTTGACAGAAAAATAAATTTTAAAGTGTAATTTAAAAAAGACTGATATAATAGGTCTTTTTGGATTTTAGCCCTTGCTTCACATCTCTTTAATTTAATATACATTTTGTGAGTCCTAAATGAACATCATCTGCAACGATGTATATATTGATAATTTTTTAAAAACTCATATTTTTCAAAGTTGATTACTGAGTAGAAATATCTGAAATATTTCTTTGTGTAGCAAAACCAAATATTAATATAGAAAAGCAATGATGAAAACAGTATGGTGCATCAATTATTCAATAAGTAAGCTCTGTCATGTGCTTTACAATTTGTAATATTTTGTCAGTCAGTTCATGATTATAGTACTTGAGTTTTCCTGTGGAATATTACCTTAAATAGATTGCAGGTTTTCTATAATTTAAGTTTAATATCCATTAACTGAATTTTATGATTTTCCCAAGTATCAGTGTGGATTTGTATTTCATAGCAACAATGATTCATTATATTCCCAAAACTTTTAGATTGAGCATTCAAACAGAAGGCAATTTTACACTGAATAATTTTCAGTTTGATTCAAAATAATATATTAGTCCTAAATTCAACACCCACTTCGACAGTATCTACAAGCTGTATATGTTCTTTTGTAAATATATATATATGTACAACGTTGGAACCGTGCATTATTTTTGCGGCACGAGCCTAGCATGAAGGGATGCAGTGGGGCACAAACACGGCACGGCACGAAATTTAAAACAATTTTCAAGCACGAGTACAGCACGGCACAAACATTTATAAATATGAACGTTAAACGTATGAGACATATGTTATAGATATATGAATGAAATTTATTTGGCACTAAATTGTTTGAATAGCTTAACAAATTGTTCAATAATTAAAACGAATATGCAAATCTATAGATTTACAAAATCCAAATAACAAATATATTTCATACGTATTTTAATGTGGTCACGAGCATGGCACGACACTAAATTTTCTATAAAAATGGGCACAAGCATGGCACGAGCACGGCACGGCACGGCACGGTACGAAATAAAGCACAGCACGGTTCCAACACTATATATATATATATATATATATATATTAGAGGTCTGCAGGACCAGTATCTGGTTCAAGTCCTGTATCTGATCCTGCACTGCCTGGGACCAGATAAAGCTACCAAGTATCCGTGAGCAGATACTCGACTGGGCCAAGACCCAATGCTTCGGGACAATATACCTATTTGTGCTTAATATCAAGAACTCTGACCCTAGTATTTTAAACATCAAGGATTTCACTTGGTTAAAAGCGATGCAATTAATTAATTATTGCAATTATTAATTTTGCTATATTGTGTTTTATTTTCGTTCTCAATTAAATAACTTCTAACTGGATGTGCAATAGAAACAGGGAATGAGACCAAAATTTACTTTTCGGAATCGGGACTGTACAGGACTGGGGCCAAAGAAAATTTTTTGGAACAGGAGTCGTATAGAACTGGGACCAACTATAGCTGATTCTGCAGGCCTCTAATATATATATATATTGTGTGTACACAAATGTAAACTTCGCAGAAATCCATGGCTATGCGTAATTATTGAGATTGTTCAATACACAAGCTATTAGCAATGTAATTGATTAAAACAATTAGCAATGCAGTGCATTTAATTCCGTTGTATGGCGTCATCGAATGCGCGGGAATGTGTAGTAAAAATACTGCCTATTCCTTTACATTCATTTTCATGTGGCAACTCATTTCAGAGACTGATTGGGGTATTAATAAAAGAATTTTGAATTTGTTTTTTCTTAGATTTTGCTTCCCTTATAACTAAGTTTCGATTACTATGAAAATTTGGAGTTTTAAATTTAGGGAAATTTAGTAAATTTTAAGGAGCAATTTTTTAAGAATTTTTTGAAAACGTACATAAAGATGTTTTATAAATTGTCATTATTAGCTTCGAAAAGTTTCCTTTTAATTCATCGTAAACTGATCGTTTTTTCTTCATTCGGCCTAATGTAATATTAATTGCCCAATTTGTTTGTATTTCAAATTTTCTAAGATAGTGTGTGTCAATTCCTGTATATAGTATTCAAGCATACTTTAGATGACTTAAGAATAAGGCATGAATAAGCGGAAGTTTTGCATTAATTTTTAGAAGGTGAGAAAAATTAGTTATTGTTCTAACGTTGAAAAAACAAAATGTCGGAGGAATCGGAAATTTGTTGCCATGGGAACATAATAAAAACGAAATAAAATAATATACTTTGTGGCAAATTTTTTCAGGTGATGTGAATCATTTATATAGGCAAACCATATATCATATTGAAGCTAATTAGGGACCCTATGCAACCACAGAGAGATTTTGTGCAATTTACGAAATGATAAGTAGTAGCGTGCGTAAATTTGCATTTTTAATTAGTACTCAGCTCATTAAATATACGTAAACCAATTTTCTAAAAAATTAAAGACATAACATAAAAAATCTTTCTGTAGTTGCATAGACCAATGGGTGTACTATATACATGCCAAATTTGATATTGGTACTTTTTTCCTTCTTGAAGATTTTTGTGCCAAAAATATGCAAAATGCAAAAAACGAAATGTGGAGAAAAACACAGTTAAAGTGCATTTTTGAACAAAAATATGCCAAAAATTGTCAGATATTTTCGCATTTTTCATGAAATTTGGATGTATTTTCTGAAAAATTATTTTGGATATGTTTAAAGAAGTATATTTTGACTAAATTTAATAAATAAAATTTTTTTTACAATTTATTGCATTTTGGTAAATTTTCTGTGGGGGTACCCCCTTAATGATTACAATTATATAGAAAATAACACAGTATTCTAAATATCAAGAAAAATTAAAGTAAATGGAAAATTTACAAGTAAATAGTATTCAGCGGTTAATTTTAACAAAATTATATTCGATGTCTATTAGATCCAAATGAATCAATCTTTTTTTCAATGAATGTGTCTATGTCTTCATTTTTTTTCACGATGAATGCTTAGCATACATAATCCTGACAGTCTGTTTGAAGACAGTATTTCTTAACCAAGTTTTTACTCGTCGCATGCAACTAAATTATCTTTCAACTGTACATGTAGTTATTGGAAGAGCAAGCAATATGCAAACGCTTCTTTAACAGCGGGAAAAAATGTTGTATGTTGTAAGGCAACTTTAACATTGGAGGCTAATAAATAATCATGAGTTGTACAGAAAATCTGCCAGGTTTCACTTTCTCTATCAAGACTTTCTACCTTATAAAGTTCTTCAATGTAAGATGAATTGTCTCTTAAATGATTAGCTCTGATTTTACAATATTCCAAGGTAGTAAGTAACATAAACCATGCGAGGATTGATTTTCATCACCAAAGCGACATTTGAGAGATTGAATTATTGAATCTAAATAAGGAATTAGAATTGATTGGCGGTAATAAATTTCAGCAGTTATGAGTTGGAATCATCATTATTACTATTACAAATACTTTGTCTGCGGCCTTAGCGAGGTACAGTAATATATATATATATATATAAATGATCTTTTAAGGTTCCGCATCGAATCTGGGGATGATAATAATAATAATAATAATCAATGACTTTATTTAGCCGCTGAAGGCATACACAACAAAAAATTATAACAAGTCAAGTTTTACGGCAGCGAGGACAGTCACAGGAGATGAAATAGGAGCAAATGGAAGAGTAGGTGAAGTTGGAGAAGGGCTCAGCAAAGAGGAAAGCCATCAAAGATTTCTTGAGGCTCGGTGGCGGGGAAAAGAATTCAATCACTGTTGGAGGGTTGAGAGTTAAGATGTAATTAGCAGCAGTACAAGCACGATTGAAAAACGAGTGAAGGGTGCGATATTTCTTTGTACGACGAATGGAGAAGGTGACAACATCATCAGAGCGAGTGCAGCAGGAATTAGAAAATTTCAGCAGTTATGAGTTGGAATCATCATTATTACTATTACAAATACTTTGTCTGCGGCCTTAGCGAGGTACAGTAATATATATATATATATATATAAATGATCTTTTAAGGTTCCGCATCGAATCTGGGGATGATAATAATAATAATAATAATCAATGACTTTATTTAGCCGCTGAAGGCATACACAACAAAAAAATAAAAACAAGTCAAGTTTTACGGCAGCGAGGACAGTCGCAGGAGATGAAATAGGAGCAAATGGAAGAGTAGGCGAAGTTGGAGAAGGGCTCAGCAAAGAGGAAAGCCATCAAAGATTTCTTGAAGCTCGGTGGCGGGGAAAAGAAATCAATCGCTGTTGGAGGGTTGCGAGTCAAGATGTAATTAGCAGCAGTACAAGCACGATTGAAAAACGAGTGAAGGGTGCGATATTTCTTTGTACGACGAATGGAGAAGGTGACAACATCATCAGAGCGAGTGCAGCAGGAATGAGAGAATTTAATGAAATCAAGCGGATCAACATCCAATTTGCGAGTGAGCAGTCGATTGAACAGGAGGAGATAGAAAACATGGAAGTAGTAACAGCGAGAGAGTGAAGAATTTGAGAAGGGCGTCTTTGTATGGCAAGGTAGAGATCCATTTGAAGGGACGCTTCTGGAAAGGTTCCATGGAGTGGAACAAGGAATAGGAAAGCCACCAACAGAGATTACGATGTTCGTTGTTCCCCATTTCCTAAATTAAGAAGAAAATTCTTTCCT